>CM031609.1:543553-559515 GCA_018398815.1 Conus ventricosus | reverse complement strand
AGCCTTTTGATCCCGATTCTCTCCACGGATCGGTACCAGACTTGGTGAGGTCTTTCAGGGGGGAAACAGTCCACCTTTCCACCGAGCTTCGTTCAGACTGGTTCCGTATTTTTTCCCCCGTCATCTTGCCGACAAACAGACACAGGATGAAACGGTCGGTCATCTCCTTGGCGGAGATCATAAAGAAAGAGACGGAGGTGAAACAAGAGGAAAACAAACAAACAAAACAAGTTTAAACAAACTTACCAGATCGCTTTCCATTAAAAAAAACCCACACACAACAAAACAAGATCAGTCTTGTTTACAAGTAAGGGCGAGAGGTTGAGAAGGGATTTTTATTGGTATTAATCATGTCTCACTTATTTCTACCTTGCACCATCACCAGTAATGACGTTCTCGGCACTCGCTGTCAGCTGCATGGACAAAGCGACACAGAGAACGTTTGTAAACAATGTGCTGTCTGGTTCAGGTTAGTTCCGTTTGAAATCCTGTTGTATTTTTTGATAAACTGAACAGGTTGAATAACGTCCTAAAGGGATAGAGATCGAAGATGTAAACTTAAAAAACTTTTTTTTTTTTAGCTGTGTCCAGTCGTTATTTTTGTTCTTGTCCACAAACTAAGCAAGTGAGTAGATAAGTATGTGAGTAAATAGATTACCGATAGATAATGAATAAATAAATAAATGAACAACTAAATAAATGAATGATATTGTTCTGTGGTAGGTAGAAAGAACAGGCGAAGTTTGGACACGTAAACCCACATTGATACAGGGTGTGGTCGGCCGGGTCGAAAGTGTGGCGTTGAGCCAAGACATACACTGTGTGTGTGGTGTGTGTGTGTGTGTGTGTGTGTGTGTGTGTGTGTGTGTGTGTGTGTTTGTGCGTGTTCCGTCCGTCTTTCTTTCTGTCTGTCTCTGTCTGTCTCTCTCTCTCTCTCTCTCTCTCTCTCTCTCTCTCTCTCTCTCTCTCTCTGTGTCCTTCCGTGTGCGTGTGTGTATATCTGTCTCTGTTTGTGTGTGTGTGTTGTGAACGAACGAGCGAGAAGAGAGAGAGGTTTAGTCGGAGACAATCTTCCGCCTCACTCATGACTCTGTGTTCTTTATTCTGTTCCTTTATGTCAACATGATCGGCGCATGGCGAGAGCCGGGCCGTGCGGACACTAGAAGAGGGTTGGAGGGGGTAGGTGGAAAGAAGAGAAGGGGGATGGAGGGGGGGGGGGGGGGGGGGGGGGGGGCGCTGCATCGATAAAGCCTTCGTTCTACGTTACAAAATATTAAGTGCGCACGGGCACACACACACACACACACACACACACACGCACACTCGTTCGCGCGTGCACACACACCCACACGCACACTCGCGCGCGCGTGCACACACACACACACACACACACACACACACCACACACACACACACACACACACACACACACACAACACCGCACAACACAACACAAACCAACGCGCGCGCGCCACACACACACCACCAACACACACCAACCACACCACACCACACACCCCCACACCAAACCACACCACAACAAAACAAAAACACAAACGCACACAAAACACCCCCACCCCCAAACCACCACACCACACCACACCACCCCAAACACCACACCACACCACACACCACACCACACAACGCGCCGCACGCACACCCCACACACACACACACACCCCACACAACACACACACACACCCCACACAACACACACACGGACACTCCCACTCACTTCTTCTGCCCTGTAAAGATGGACTCGCGAGACAGGCTGTAAAAAGGGGGAATGAGGAGACCCGAGAGAGAGAGAGAGAGAAAGAGAGAGAGAGGGGAGTGTTCGCTTCCCCCCTTTCCCTGCCGCCATCCTTCCCGTTGCTTTCCTATTACCTTTTTTTGTTTTTTTTTGTCCTTCTCTTTCATTGTCTCTGTGTCTTTGTACTCATGTCTTTTTTTATAACTCTTACTGTCTCTCTCTCTCCCCGCTCTTTGCTCTTGCTGGCGTCTGTCTGTCTGCCTCTCTCTCTCTCTTTTCTCTCTCTCCCCCTCTCTCCCCTCTCTTCTCCTCTCTCTCTCCTCTTCTCTTTTGAGACTCGCTCAGCGCTCTGTTTGTCTGTAGTCTATACATCGTCTGTCTGTCTGTCTGTCTCTCTTTCTCTTTCCTCTCTCTCTCTCTCTCTCTTCTCTCTCTCTCTCTCTTTTCTCCTTTTCTCTCTCTCTCCCCTCCTCTCTCTGTCCTTCTCGTGGTAAGCACGTATAACGATAGAGGACTTTAATCACTCTCCTCATCTCGTCGGCTGGAGAGAGACCGAGAGAGACAGAGGGCGGAGAGAGAGAGAGAGAGACGACGAGCGAGAGAGAGAGAGAGAGAGAAAAGGGGAGGGTGGGGGGGGGGGGGGGGGGGGGGGGGAGGGGGGGGAGGCAGACGCAAGGACATGCACGCACAAACAAAATGTTTTAAAAGAAAAAAAATCTTTTGGACTGAGCTTAAAAACAGGTTTTTGTATGGGTCCTACCTTTTGATCTTCGTTTTTTTTTTTTTTTTTGTTGTTTGTTTTTTCAACCCTTCTGCGGCAAATGGTGTGCGTTTACGCCCTGTCCCAAAAGAATCTTTTGAGCGAGAAACAAGCATGATCAAAGTGAGAAATAAGGGCGCAGGGTATGTACAACCAAAGCAGCCTGAATGGCTGTGCCCCCCTGATGGTGCGATGACCTGGCGACGGTGTCAGCCATCAATAATGATCATGAGGAGTGTTGACATCCATGCTGCCTGTACCCTCCCACTCCCCCACCCCATCCTGCCCCCCCGCGCCTACACTGTCATTATCATCATTAAAAGCACTTCAAAAGTTTCATGATTATTGATACGTTTATCAGATGTGATATCTTTACCTTGATTCTCTGTGTGCTGGGTCTCCCTTTCCACCTCCCTTTTTTTTTTTTTAAATGTTTAAATGAAAATGTTGCTTCGAACGAACGGGTGTGAATGTTCACACCTTTTATGCAACGATGTAGAAGTACAAATAGCAGACAGAGATATACCATTGCTTCATATGAAAGCCAACTTACCACCCCCTAGCTCCACGCCCCCCACTTCCTGAAAACTCTCTCTCTCTCTCTCTCTCTCTCTCTCTCTCTCTCTCTCTCACTCCTCGTTACTCACACGCACGCACGCATGTATGCTGCAAGCACGACACCATACCTCACTTCTCTGACAAACTGCAATCCGAAAATCGCACACACACACAACACACACACCACCACAAACACACACAAACACACACACACACACACACACACACACACACACACACCAACACACACACCCCACCACGCACACACACACACAACACAACTGGACAGAGAGGAAAAGAGAGAGAGCAAACTACGCGTGTGTATAGAGGAAAGTGGGGAAACATAAATGAGGCAAACGAAATACTGATGATGTTGATTATATGCAAAGCAAATAACACAAGAGTGTGAAAGATGAATAGCTTTTTGAGAGAAAAGGAGAGAGAGAGAAGAGAGAGAGAGAGAGAGGGGAGGGGGGGAGGTGAGAGGGTTGGGGAAGTACTAGGGAGGGGGGGGGGAGACAGAAGAAATGAACTGAAAAAATGAAGTGATGTGGCCCAGTATCCCAAGAAAAATAGGCCGGGAACTGAGGGGGGCTTTTTTTCCCCATTTAAATTTTTGGGGGGGGGGGGGGGGGGGGGGAGGAAGGCATGCCCAACAATCTGACAAATCTACAGAGAGAGAGAGAGAGAGAGAGAGAAGGGGAGAGAGGGGGGGGGGGGGGGCGGGGTCAACCGAAAATCAGTAGCGTGTACGACGTGTATATGTACATAAGTATGCGCGCGTGCGCACGCACGCACCACGCAACACACATACACAAACACAAAACACACACCACACACACCACACACACACACACACACCCACCACACACCATGTAGCATAGCATTAAGCGTTTTCGTTCAAACTCCTTTCACAGAAACAGGCACAGATGCACACCGAATCTCTCACGAACACACACACGCACTTTGGCGCACTCATACGCACGCGCGCGCTCCCCATACACCCACACTAAAGAGAGAAAAGAGAGAGAGAGAGAGAAAAGAGAGAGAGAGAGAGAGAGAGAGAGGGAGGGAGGGAGGATGCGCTCATACTCGCAGGGTTACCTCTCCCATATATCACAGCCCCTCCTCTCTCTCTCTCTCTCTTAACACCACACACACACACACACACACACACACAAAAACCCCACACACCACTCTCTCTCTCTCTCTTCTCTCTCTCTCTCTCTTTCACCCCCCCCCACACACACAACACTCCGCACACGCGCCACTACACATACTCCCCACACACACACACACACACACACACCACACACACACACCACAAAAAATAATGGCGCCCCAAGCAAGCCCATACAGCCACACGTGCACACATATGAAGGGGGAAAAGATGCAGCTGCACAATGGGCGGGAGGTGAAGTTTGGCGTGGGCAGTGTTAAGTAAGAAGTCTCCAAAAATCAATTGTGCAGCTTGAAGAAGAAGCGTGATCAGGCACGGCTCAGACCCCACCCCCTCCTCCCGCCCCCCACCTTTCTCTAAACTCTCTTCCCTCCCGGTCTCTTTCGGACCCCCCCCCCTCCTCATCCAAAAGGTGACCCTCTGTCTGGGTTTTGGAACGCAGGTTTCCCCTGACAACAGTCTCTGCCTTTGTTTAACTTCTTAACACTGATATGCACCCCGCGAATGGGTTTCACTTCTCTTACCCCCCTTTTTTTCTTTCTTTCTTCTTTTTATCTATTCATATTCTAATCCTTCGCCGACTGCTTTGGTAAAGATAGCAGTCCGTTTATGAGTTGATCACCCTCTCTCTTGCCCGCGCAGAGCGCGTCTTTCTCTTGCTCTTTCTCTCTCTCTGGGCCTGTCCCCCCTTGAAGTGAGTCAGCCAGTGACTGGGTCCCCATTCCCCAGCACGGCAGAGACAATCCTGCCCATTATGAATTGGGGGGTGTCAAATTGTATGACTTTTTTTTTTTCGCTTTCCTTTCTTTCTCCCCCCTCTCTACTCCGCTCGGCTCTGACCCCGTCAATAAACGGGCAGATTTTGACGAGAAGTCGGGGGGAAGAAGAAACTGAACAAGCAAAAGGGGGGGCAGAAAGAAAGGTAAAATGAGTTTCTTCTCTCTCCTCTTTTCAGTTCTGCGTGCGGTGTTAGCCCAGTGAAGTGACCTAAGTTTGAAGGATTTCGTGGCGCTCTCTGTCTCTCTCTCACACACACACACACACACACACACACAACTAACTCACTCTCTCTCTCTCTCTACCCCAAGTGGTGGGAGCGAGGGAGAGCCGCTCGCCTTATTGGTCTTTGAGGTGTGTCTCATTGCGAGTCAGGAGGCCAGGGGAAAAGCGGGAGGGAAGGAGAAAGAGAAGGAAAGAGAGCGAGAGAGAGAACAAAATGAAAAGTAAGAAAGTCGCATGACGGTGGTAATGAGCGAGCTATGTTGGAGTCGGCTGCCTCACCTAATGAGATCGCGCTGTGTCTTCTTCGCTCTTCGCTGGCTGGTAAGCAACTGTTTTTTCTGTTTTGGGGTTGTTTTGTTTGTTTGTTTTTTAGGGGGAGACTTTCTCCTGCCTTCTCGTCCTTCTTTCGCTTTCGGTTTTTTTTGTGTTTTTTTTTTCTTCTTTTTTTCTTTGTTGTTGCTGTGCTTTTTCTTCTTTTTTCCCTGTGTGTTCCACTCACTATGTGATGATGTACGTACGTTATGACTCGTGCTCGTGGTGATGCTGGTGCTGGTGCTGGTGGTTGGCTAGGGTGAAGTGAAGGAAGGGGTGGTGGATGGGTGGTCGTGGTGGTGGTGGTGGAGGAGGTGTGGTAGCAGAAGTGCCGAGCTGGCGGCGGTGGCGGCGGTTGGGTGTCGGTGACGGGTCAGTGTCAGAAAAAATCTGGCCCCGCGCCATTGTTGTGACTGGGTGCTGTTGAAGAAGGGAGGAGAAACAACCGCCACAGAAGCCGTCTCTCCCTCTCTCTCTCTCTCTCTGTCTGTCTCTCTGTCGCGGTCGGTGTCGGTGCTGTGGTTAGATTATGCCACGGTCGGGGAACGCGTGTCCTGGAAGAAGAAAGAGGCCCCCTCCCCCCATCCTCGGGAGCGACATCACCCCCCACCCCCCCCCACCCGCCACCCCATCTCCCATCCACAGCTTCACTGCAGCGGGCGGCAGACTTCCTTCCTCCCTCTTCCCCCTCCCCACCCACCTTCCCTCCACTGCTACTTTCCTGTCATTGAGGGAGGGAAGACGGGAGAGGGGATTGGGGGGGGGGGGGAGGGGGTAGGGGACGATGCTTGGTTCCCCCTTTCTTTTCAGCCAGCAGCCACGGAGGTCGATGATGACGACGTCGACTGACTGACTGACTGACTGCAACAGTCCTCTGCCCCCCCCCCCCCCCCCCACCTGTAGGGCTTCCGCCGCCTCTCCCCCTCCCCCCTCCCCCCCCCTTCCCCCCCCCCCCCCTCCTGCTTCCTCGTCCTCCTCCCCGTTCTCCTCCAACAGTCTTGATGGAAGCAGTGGTCAGGGGGCCATGCAAGTCACTGGAAAGACTTCACCCGCCGAGGCATCAAACGATTCCTTTTTTTTTTCCCCTTGCTCTCTCCTTCTAACGATCACTTTCACACCAGTGGCAGAGGGTTGGGTGTGGCTGAGGAGGTGGGGAGGATGGGGGAAGGAGGAGAGCGCCAACAACAAAAGAGTTAGAAAATCGACTGTTAATAACAAGTCCTGCTTTTTTGTGTGTTGAAAATCGACATGTTGTTTGTTGTTGTTGTTGTTGTTTGTTGTTTGTTTTTTTTGTTTTTTTTTCTCAAAGGCAGAAAGGCATCTGCATTTTACGGCAGATCAGTGACCGTGTGGGCCTTAACATCAAGTTTAGGGATAGTGGGGAGACAGTGATGTTTGCTTTGGGTCAAGAAATGTTCCATGGCATATGGTCTTTGCGGAGGAGTCAGTACAGAAGAAAAAGAAAGGTAGAGAGACAGAGAGACAGACAGAAGGAGAGGGCATGAAGGAGGGAAAGAGGGAAGCCATTTCCTGCAGTTGGTGTGGAATGTTGGCGTGTTGCGGACCACGGGTGTACCTCTCACTAACTAGCCTAGTCCGTCAGTCACCAAGCAAAGGGGAACACTGTGGCCATATTGAGCCGCTGATAACGATTTATGACGAGGGCACAACCACCACTCCTCTCAGCTCTAGTGTCCGTGTACAGCAGGAGGAAGAGGGGGGGGGGGGGGGGGGAGTCGCCCAAGTGCCCCCTCCCCTCCTCCCTCCCCCCACCTCCTTCACTGTAGTTAATGTAGTTCAGCGACTTGCGTGCGCGGCCCTTCACTTTTCATGTCCCGTTTTTGATCGAGCGATTGTCTTTAGCCTCTCAGGGTGAAGATGATGGTTTGGTGGGAGAGGGGAAGACCGGGGATGGAGGGGGGGGGGGGGGGATGGGTGGAAGGGGAGTGTTTGACTGTGGCGGTTGCTTGGGACGTTAGGTATGACTTAAAAAAAAAAAAAGTCCTGAGAAAGAAGTAACAGAATCGTGTAACATAGCGGGAATCTATCGCAAAAACGAAGCAACAAGTGAGCACTTATTCAATTACTGCGGTATTTTTTTTTCTTTTTTTAATCTAAAGCTAGTTTTGTTCGAGTATCGGGAGATTGTAATGGTGATGTAACGAAGAATATGATAAAGATGATAGTCGTGTGGGGAGGAGGAAACGTGATGGTGATAGAAGCGAGAGTCAAACGATACGAATACCATGACGATGGTGGTGGTCGTGATGAGGAGGCAGAGTCTGTTGACGTTTCAAGAAAAGTCAGAGGTTTGTGAGAATCAAGTTGAACACAGTCGACTAGCTTTTCCGTTCTGTTCTGTCGCAGTCCTGCTTTCTGTTTTTCTTTAATTTCTGGATTTATTTGTAATTGTTTATACAGAAGTCACTAAGCAATTGTCTGTCAGGGTTTGTTCTTTTTTAACTTTAATTCTTTATGTAACAAAACTTTTTTTTCTCAAGTCACAGTTAGTTTATTGTTTGTGAGGCAGGATTTATTTTTTTTTTTTCTAAAGAAGTTGAATGCCAGTGTCTGAAAGATCAATGACTTTTCCACGGAACTTTCATTACCGCAATCACGATTATTTCACTGTGTGATGGTTTTTTCGTCTCACGTTTCAGCCGCACCAGTCCACGCCCTTCCTTTGTACCTTTTTGTGTGTGTGGCGGGTCTGGCAGACAGACACTGACGCCGCGCAATGAACAACCTGTCTTGTCATTGCAGCTGCCAAGACCAAGGAGAAAGTAAACATATTGTCAATAGCGTGATGGCTTGCTGGATCGGCTTGCGAAAAAAAGTGGAGACAAGCGGCAAAAGTGGGTATCTGTGAGCGGTGCATTGATTGGCGTGTGTGTGTGTGTGTGTTGTGTGTGTTGTGTGTGTGTGTGTGTGTGTGTGTGTGTGATGTGTGTGTGTGTTGTGTGATGTGACGTGTGTGTGTGTGTGTGTGTGTGTGTGTGTGTGTGGTGTGTGTGTGTGTGGTTTGTGACGTGGTGTGTGTGTTTGTGCGCCGCGTGTGTGTGTCTGTCTTTTCCGTGTGTGCGTGTGTTTTTGTGTGTGTGTGTGTGTGTGTTGTGTGTATGTGTGTGTGTGTGTGTGAACGAGAGAGAGAAGAAGAGAGAGAAAGTGGTGAGGGGGAGTGAAGTCTCCAGACTGCCGTTTCAGCATGTGTCAGCCATGGAGACAGCAATTCGTTATCTAAATGTGCCAAAACATGACGGTGTGTTGGGAAAGAGTGCGGTCAGATGAAGGACGAAGGGATTAGATGCACTCGCTCACACACACACACATTCATGCGCGCACCGCACCGTCTCTCTCTCTCTCCTCTCTCTCTCTCTCATCTCTCTCCTCTCTCTCTCTCTCTCTCTCCACACACACACACACACACACACACACACACACACACACACACACCACGCACGCTGCGTGCGCGCGCGCACACAACACACACACACACACACACACACACACACACACACACACACCCGGAGTCAGATGGCAACTTACAGTGTTTTCCCTGCGGAGCCGACGGTCGCTAGTTTGAACCTCTCGTGGAGTAGGATTTTTTTTTTCTTTTTTTCCGGCTGGAAAAACCTCTCCTCTGTCCACCCAGCAGTCAGCGGAACCTGATCCAGACCAGGGAAGGTGAGGGCGGCTGAAGGAGAAGGACGCGCGCTACCTTTCATAACTAACGCTAACGTGAACCTTGTAACAAGCAGTTCGCTGCCCCAACGACCTTGATATGAAGGCTGTGGGACTTTAATGACCTTTTAATCTGACATGTTCATAGTCTGTATAGGGAGACCATTACCATTACAGAATGGTTTGTGCTTTGTGTTACTGTTTTAAAGCGCCTGTGTCGTACAGCAGGGTAATGTGAGTGATGTTGATGTATGTGCAGGGAGTGAAGACGGGGGATGGAGCAAATAGACTGGCGAGAAGGAAGGGTTGGAAGCAGTACCTTTTATACTTGTTTGTCTGGACTTGTATGGTTATGTTTTTCTTCTTCTTCTTCTTCTTCATCTCCCTCTCTCTCTCTCTCCTCTCTCTCTCCTCTCTCTCTCTCTCTCTCTGTATCTGTCTCTGTCTCCCTCTCCATCTCTCTCTCACTCTCTCTCTCTGTCTCTCTCTCTGTCTCTCTCTCTGTCTCTCTCTGTCTGTCTCCCTCTCCCCCCCCTCCCTCTCCCTCTCACTCTCTCTCTCTCTGTCTCTGTTTGTCTGCCCCCTCTCCCTCCTCTCTCTCTCTCTCTCTCTCTCTCCTCTCTCTCTCTCTCTCTATGTATATATGAAGTTTACTGACCTGCATTGGGTATCGGTGAAGGCTGAAGGTCCATAACTACTCCATTTACTATGCCAGCTGCAGCAGGGCTTTTTCCCACAATCAAGATGTGGGGAAGTGGTGTCAGGGTGTCTTGTGTCTAAGAAGGAACAGGCTGTTTGCCCCGCTTTGCTCTGCTGTCCACAAGTGTTCGATTCCACACAAAGGTCTGTATAGTTCAGTGCTGTGGCACACAAAACCCGCTGTATTACAGCATGTGGTGGCAAGTTTTGAACGTTTTAGTTTGCAGTCTGAGTTAGGTTTTGTTTCTTCTTCTTGTTTGTTTCTTTGTTGTTGTTGTTTTCTGATGGCAGCAGCTTGGAAACTGTGGCAGCTTGCCAGCAACAATGAAAAATTTTTTAAAAAGAAAAGAGAGTAGCAGTCCTGGTGTAAAAAAATAATCAGTCTGTGGAGACAATGCTCCTATGTGAGATCCATGTCTGAGGGTTTGGAAACTGGAACATGACAAGTACCAGGGCTTCGTGGCCTTATAGTTGTTTTCGGGTTTGACGTCGACGACTATTATCGCCGGGGTTTCGGTGGACGGGAGGAGTAAACGACTCCCTGCTTACTAAATAGCTTGACAGCACAATACCACGAGGACAAGATGGCGTGATGGTGTACCCTTGGTTCGAACCGAGAACCCCTTGACATGTAAAGGACCCCGATCGGCAAAGCATCCTCGATCTAACGACGTGAGGTTCGTTAGAAAATGGACAACCTTTGAACAGGTGTGCTTTCCACGTGGGGGGGGGGGGGGGGGGGGGGGGGGGGGGGTGGGGGGGGGGGGGAGGGTTAGGAGAGAGGTGGTTGGGGGTGACCTGGGCCGTCTTATCAGAGACAGAGAGAGAGAGAAAGAGCGCAAGTGGCCCTTTATGGCCCCAAAATGCAAATGAGAGAGCGCTCAGCCTCACCATAACTGGAATCGGCGTGAAGATAAACACATGACTGATTACTTTCCAAATTTATCGCCAGCCACAAAGCCTTCTCATTGGCTCACCTCTCCCTCTCCTCTCACTCTCTCTCTCCTCTCTGGGGCCTTTATGTCGGGAGGGGGGGGGGGGGGGGGGGGGGGAGATCTCCACTTTCCAGGTATCGTTGGCATTCAAGTGCCCGTACCTCGGTCGGTCTCGACAGGGGTGGGGGGGGGGGGGGAGCCCCTACCCCCACCCCATCTCTGCATACACAACAGTGACATATTTCCGGGCACGGCCAACGAGGAAACCAAGGAAACCGGTACACATTTGAAGGGGCCGGGTGATTGTCAAACAGTCACCCTTCTGTGTTCATGGCTCCTCCTACCCCCCCCGCCCTCTACTATCCCTCCCCCCCCCCCCCCCCCCCCCCCCCTTTCACTGATCCTTTCCAGCCTGTCGTCCACTGGCTGATCTGTTGTGTTGGAGCGGTGGAAATCCAGTGTACTGTGTATGATGTCCTGCCAGGAGCAAGGCCCGGTGGCGAGGAGGTGAGTGAGTTGCCTGCCTGCCCGTGTTGCGAGGCCGGCTACATCACTAGCATGCAGCCCGGGCCAGTTTGGCTTGCACTGTCGTGGAGTGGCTTCGTCCATTGTCTGTGCCCTGTGCCCCTTTCCCCACCTTCTGAACTCTGTGAATGATGATTATCGTTGTCTGTCTGTCTCTCTGTCTGGGCAAGATCGGAGATCCGGTATGACGTGTAAATAGGTTGGTGTGTGTGGTGTGTGTGTGTGTGTGTGTAGTGTTTAACAGGGAGGGATGGGGGAGGGCAGTCATTGTTCCATTAGAAAGTTTCAACACTGAACTTCAAGGTTACAGCATGACCTTCAAAGAGGATTCGGGGGGGGGGGGGGGGGGGGGGGGGGGGGGGGGGGTGAGGCACAGATTGAGGGAGGTAAGTCGACGCCTCCGCCTGGGTATTTATTGGGTAGTTATCTCCCTGGGAGTCCGATCATGACGGGACTTTGACGAAGTCCGAGACTATTTCAGTTGTCTCGGACTAAAACGGTTGTAAGCTATCATGGACCAATGGAGTCTACCGGAAAAAATTTAAAATTGGGCGAAGGGTCTGGCTAAACCAAAAAAAATGGGGGAATCGTAAACAGGGAAACCTTTGACACCATTTTGCCCGGGTCCCTAAAGAGAGCCCCCCCCCCCCCCCCCCCCGGGGGTTTTTTTTGGGGAGGGGGGGGGGGGGGGTTTTCCCCCCCGGGGGGGGGGGGTTTTTTGGGGGGGTTTTGGGGGGGGGGGGGGGGGGGGGGCCCCCCCCCCGGGGGGGGGCCCCCCCCCGGGGGGTGGGGGAAACAAAACCCCCGGGGAAAAATTTTTTTGGGGGGGGGGGAAAACCCCCCCCGGTTCCCCCTCTTTTCCCCCCCCCCCTTTTCCCCCCCCCCCCCCCCCCCCTTTTTCCCCTTTTTCCCCTTTCCCCCTTTTTTTTTTTTTTGGGGGGGCCCCCTTTTTCCCCCCTTTTTTTCCCCTTTCCCCCCGGGGGGGTTAAGGGGGGGTTTTTTCCCCCCTTTTTTTTTTTTTCCCCCCCCCGGGGGGAAAAAGGGGCCCCCCTTTTTTCCTTCCCCCTTTTTCCCCTTTCCCCTTTTTCCCCTTTTTTTTTTTCCCCCTTTTTCCTTTTTTTTAAAATTGGTTTTAAAAAGGGGAAAAATTTTTGGGGTTTTTTGGGGGAAAAGGAAAACCCCGGGGGGGGGGGGTTTTTTTAAAAAAAAATTTTCCCCAAAAAAGGGCCCCAAAAAAGGGGGGGGGGGGGGGGGGGGGGGGGGGGGGGTTTTTGGGGGGGGGCCCCCCCCTTTTTAAAAATTTTTAAACCCCTATTTCGGGGGAAAAAAGGGGGGCCCCCCCTTTTAAAAAAGGGAAAAATAACCCCTTTCCCTTTTTTTAATTTTTTTTTTTTTTTTTTTTTTTAAAAACCCTTTTTTTTTGGAAAAATTTTTTTTTTTTTTTTTTTTTAAAAAAAACCGGGGCCCCCTTTTGGGGGGTTTTTTTAAAAGGAAAAACAGGGGGGCCCAAAAAAGGGGGGGGGAAAAAAAAAAAATTTTTTTCCCCCCGGGGGTTTTTTAACCCCCTTTTTTTCCCCCCTTTTTTGGGTTTTAAAAAGGGGGTTTGGGGGGGGTTTTTTTAACCCTTTTTTTTTAAAAAGGGGAAAAATTTAAATTGGGCCCCCCTTTTTTTTTTTTTGGTTTGGAAAAACGTTTAAAAAACCCAAATTTTGGTTTTTTTTTTCCCCCTTTTTTAAAAAAGGGGGGATTTTTTAAAAAAAAAAATTTTTTTTTTTTTTTTTTTTTTTAAAAACCTTTTAAATTTCCCCAACCCCCCCGGGAAGGGGGGGAAAAAAAAAAAAACCCCCCCCCCCCCCCAACCCCCCCCCCCCCCAACCCCCCCCCCCCCCCCCCCCCCCCCCCCCCCCCCCCCCCCCCCCTTCAAAACACACACAAAAAACCAACACACAAAAAAAAAAAAAACCCCCGGGTTTTGGGGGGGGGTGATTTGGTTTGGGGGGGGGGCCCCCCAAGGGGGTTTTTCCCTTTTTTTTTTAAAAAAAAAAAGGGGGGGAAAAAAAAAAAAAAAAACCCCCCCCCTTTCCCCCGGGGGGGAAAAAACCCCCCCCCCCCCCCCCCCCCTTTTTTCCCTCTCTCCCCCCCAAAAAGATAGAACCTTTAAAAAAAAGGGAAAAAAAAAACCCGGGAAAGGGGGCCCCCCCCAACCCAACCCATCCTAACCTAAAAAAACAAAAAAAAAAAAAAAAAAGGGGGGGGGGTTTGGGGGGGGAAAAGGGGGGGGTTGGGGGGTTTTTTTTTCCCTTTTTCCCATAACAATAGGAAAAAAAACAAAACAAAACAAAACTTTCACCCATATTTGGGAGAAAACGAAATTTGGTCCACGCCAGAAAATGTCCCATTACTGGGCCCCCTGCAGGTCGACCAGTCTTTACTGACCCCCAAAAAACTCGATGGGTCGGAGGGAGGGGGGAAAAAAAAAAAAAAAAAAAAAAAAAAAAGATAAGAAAAAAGGGGGCGAAAAATGTCCCCCCTGTGGGGCTGAATCAAAGGGAGGGGAAGTTATAGTGGGGGAAGGGGTGGGGGGGGGGGGGGGGGGGAAAACCAACCCCCAAACCCGATAATTTTTAAAACCCGGGAAAAAACCCGAGTGTCATGCATAAGGGGGCCCAGCAGTCCCGGGGAAAAAACAAAGGGGAAAAACTTCCACCACTACCAAAAGCCCACGACTTAGGACCCCCCCCCCCCCCCCCCCCCCCCAAACCCCACCCCCCCCCTTTGGGGGCCCCCCCCCCCCCCCCGACCCCCCCCGGGCCTTGGGGGGGGGGGGCCCCCCCCCCCCCCCCCCCGGCCCCCCCCCCCACCCCCCCCCCCCCCCCCCCCCCCCCCCCCCCCCCTTTTTTTTGGGGGTTTGGGGCGCCCCCCCCCGGTGGGGGGTTGTGTTTGTTGTGTTGGGGTTTTGGAGTTGGGGGAATGGGGGTTTTAGGGGACCCCCCCTGGTTTTGGGGTTTGGGGTTTGTTTTGGGGGGGTTTTGGGGGTTTGGGGGGGGGGGAAGGACCCGACTGGGCGCAGGTTTCCGGGGTTTTGAGTTCGATTCCCGGCTGGCGAGCGACATGAAAGATTGCTGTTACACTGTCCGTCTTTACGTGTTGTCGTTCTGGTGGTTAAGCAGGGTAGTGTTGGATATGTCCCTCCTCCCCTTTGCAACTTTGAGATGGTTGTCCCTGTTTGCCGTATCGGCTGTGATGAGTGTGGACGGTACCTGTCCATGGAACGAAGAGGACTTCAGCGACAGACACCACGGTGTGCCCGACTCTGTCTCTTTCTTTCTCTGTCTCTCTCTCTGTCCGTCTGTCTGTCTGTCTCTCTCTCTCTCTCTCTCTCTCTCTCTCTCTCTCTCTCTGTACCTCTGTCTGGTCTGTTCTCTCTCTCTCTCTCTTTCTCTCTCTCTCTTTGTGCGCGCGCACACGAGCACACACACACATAATACACACCACGCGTGTGCGCGCGCACACATGACATACACACTTAAACACACAAACACACATGCACGCGCACGCGCGCGCGCAAAAACCACACACACCAATTTACACATTTGGATCTTCTCTCTCTCTCTCTCTCTTCTCTCTCTCTCTCTCTTCTCTTCTCCTCTCCCTCTCTCTCTTGTCTGTGCGTATATATTAAATATATATATATATATCATATATATATATATTTTATAGTTAAAACAAGTTAAAAAGAGGAATCTTAAAACTATCTACAAATTTGTTTCGAGCGTGTTGTTTTAAATATACTGATCTATATATATATATATATATATATATATATATATATATATATATTATATATTATATATATATATATATATATTAAAACAAGTTAAAAGAGGAATCTTTAAACTATCTACAAATTTGTTTCGAGCGTGTTGCGCTGTCATCAGGATGGTTCTGGTGGTTAAGCAGGGTAGTGTTGGATATGTCCCTCCTCCCCTTTGCAACTCTGAGATGGTTGTCCCTGTTTGCCGTATCGGCTGTGATGAGTGTGGACGGTACCTGTCCATGGAACACACATTTATATTATATATGTGTGTGTGTGTGTGTGTGTGTGTGTGTGTGTGTGTGTGTGTGTGTGTGTGTGTTGTACAAGGGTGAAAGGAGGGGGGAGGGGAGGATTAAGCGTCAAAACTGTCATAGTATTATAACAATAAGCCAACAGGCCTCTTCTGATAAGAACTTAAACTGTACTGGAAGTTATTTTTAATTCTGATATGAGGGAGAAGGGGAATGCATGTGTGTGTGTGTTGTTGCTGTTGTTGTTGCCGCACGCGTGTGTGTGTGTTCCAATCTTGTGTTTCAAAGTGAAAACAGTACTAAAAAGTCTCAGTGTTCAGTCACAGTTGAAACTGTTAAACGGAAGACGATGTAATCTAACGCGCAGTAGGTCTTCCAGGAAAAAAACAACAACAAAAAACTACAAAATAAAACAAAGAGGTAACAAAGAACCAAGAACTGTTTTGTTGTTGATCGGCGTGGAGGTAAGATGACACCGCGATAAACAAA
>CM031609.1:531053-538553 GCA_018398815.1 Conus ventricosus | reverse complement strand
ACACCGTCACTCTTTCTTCCCAAAGCTTAAAAGAGGGGGCCGGGGTGTTGTACTATCCTGCAGCGACACCCACCTTTTCTGTCCCAGCTTCAAAGGTGGCCTTGTTGTACATCCGCTAGGGCCGGGGTTTACATCCTGCTAGGACACTCGCCCTCCTCTTTCTTTTCCACAGCTTCGAGGGGGCCGTGTGTTGCACTATCCGGTAGTGACATCGTCATCTCTTCGTCCCCAGCTTAAAGAGGTGCCGGTTTGTACAGTCCTGCAGCGACACTCGTCACCCCTTTTGCCCCCCACGCTAAAGAGGGGCCGTGTGTTGTACTAGTCCTGTTTTGCGACACCGCCTCTTTCTGTCCACACCAAGAGGGGGCCCGGGGTTTTTTAATTCCGCTAGACACTCGTCCTCTCTTCTGTCCCAGCTTCAAGGGGTACCGGTGTTGTACTACCGCTAGCACACTCGCACTCTTCTGTCCACAGTTCCCCCCTTTTCACAGCCAGAAGGGTTTTCGTCAAATACTCACGAAATAGGGCCCCTTTGGGCGCATCGATCATGCCCCCAGAACTTTGGCCGTGTGTGCAACGGGGTGCTTAATTTTATGCGTAGTGTGGGTTGTGGGGGTGCGTGTGGTGTGTGTGTGGGGTGTGGGTGGTGGGTTGTGTGTGTGGTGTGCCCCTTTTGCCACAAAAGGGGACGGGTAAAAAAATTTTCTGGGGACGGGTCCGGGGAAAGTTTTTTCCAACGTTTTAGTATACAAACACAACCACACACACCACCCACATTCTCACTCACCCCTTCGTTCTGGGGCCGTTTGTAGCTAGTTTGAAAGCAAGCCCCCTCCGACTAGACATACATAAAAACGACGTTTTTTGACGGGTTTTTAAATTTTAGCCCGGGGCCTTAAAATTTGTTTTTTAGCGCGGGGAAAAATAAGCTTCCCCTTGGGGGTCGGTCGGGGGGTTCCGTTCCGGGGGCCGCCCGGATTTCTTGCCCTAGCTAGCTAATAGCGTCTTTCCTTTCCTTGGCCCTCCCCAACCCCCACCCCCACCCCCTCACCCCACCCCCCCCCCCCAACCCCCGACTCAGCAAAATTTTATCATACCCGGCCGGGTAGGACAACCCAAGGACAATGCGAGTCGCAAGTAAAAGCCAGGAAAGGGGCCAACCCCCCCCCCCCGTCCACCACCCGGGCCTTAATGGGCCCCTCTTTTGTCATGCATGAATTTCTCCGCCGTTTTTTTTTTCCCCCCCCCCCCTCTTCTCTCTCTCTCTCCTCTCTCTCCGCTCGACCCTTCTCAATCCCCGGCCCCCCTCCTCACCCACCTCTCTCCGGGTCCTTTTTGTTGTCGCCGAGCTTACCTCCCCGCCCCCCGCCAGCCCCGCCCTTCCCTTTCCCCCCGCCTCACCCTTTTTTATTCCGCCCCCCCCCCTCCCCTTCCCCCCCCTTTTTCCCTCTGTTCACGGAGAAGACACGGAGGGTTGTTCCGGCCCTAGAAATTGACGGCTAGTTTTGGTTTTTTCCTTTTCCCCCCGCTCGCCCCCACCACCACGACCCCCCCCCTCACCCCCACCTTCGCGCTCCCCTCTCTCCCCCCCCCCGGGGGCCTGGTGAGGGGTGGGTCCGTGGGGTGGTGGGGCTGGGCCCACAAAAAAAATGTCACTTTATGGGGGGGACAGAGACGGGGTCTGTTGGGTGCTCGCCCTCTGCATTTCTGTTGGGGGGTCCCCCAAAAAGAATCCAGACCTAACACCTCAAAGTAGAGGGGGAATAGGTGTGTGGGTTGGGGGGGGGGGGGGGGGGGGGGGGGGGGGGGGGGGGGGGGGGGGGGGGGGGGGAAAAAAATCAACATTCGCTGTGAGTTTTAGAGGGGGGGGGGGGGGGGGGGGGGGGGGAGCGAAAAGAAAAAAAAACAGAAAGAATAAAAAAAAAGGTAAATTGATGGGTTGGGTTGTCAGCCGCCCCTGTCTCGCTATTTGGAAAAAAAAAAAAGAGAAAAAAATGTGGGTTCCCCCCCCACAAAGGGGGTTTTGTTTAAGTTTTGCACACCCGCTAGCTTTTTACCCGGGGAGAGGAGGGGGCCGCGTTGTATGCAGTTTTCTTTTCCCCCAGTTTTTCAGCCAATTAATTTGCCGGCCCGTCTTTTGTCCCCTTTCTTAGACGCAAAACGATGAAAACCCCTTTTTTTCCAAAAAACCACTCCCCCCCCCCCCCCCTTCCCCCTTACCCCCCCAACCCCCCCCCTCGCCCCTTTTTTCTGTCAATAAAAGAAATTTAAAAAAAATCTTTAGGGGGGAAAAAAAATGAAAAAGAATCACAAATTTAATTTGAAGTGGGTGGGTGAGGTTTTTTTTGGGGGCGGCTACGTGGGTTTTTTTTTTTCCCTCTTCTTTTTTTCTTTCACCCCCTTCCCTTTTACGGTGTTTTCTTTTCATTTGTCTGTTTTGTTTTTTTCCCTGGGATTTAACTGGGCTCCCTGGTATTCATATTATTAGGGAAATAAGAAAGGCCCGGTTTGTTCGAAGCTGCGTTCTTCACGTGGGGGACGAAAGGCGATTGCAGGCAGATGATTTATGTGATTAGAGCGACGTGGCCGTCTTCCCAGCGTTTTGCTAATTTCAAAGTTCTCGCCCTCTCACAAAGGGGGGCTATGCATGCGGCCGCCTTCTTTTCCTCTTTCTTATCATTCATTCCTCCGCCATTCCACTCACCCCCTCCTTTTCTCTCCCTCTCTTCCTCTCCCTCTCTCTGTCTCTGACTGTCTCTGTCTCTCTCTGTCCTCTGTCTCTCTCTCTCTCTCTCTCTCTCTCTCTCTCTCTCTCTCTCTCTCTCTCTCTCTCTCTCTCTCTCAGAGTCTGTGTCTACGTTTGTCTCTCTGTCTCTGTCTGTCTGACCGTCTCCCTGTGTGTGTGTGGTGTGTGTGTGTGTGTGTGTGTGTGTGTGTCGACTTCAATAAAGAATGCTTCAATGCATTTCAAAATAGGAAAGACAGGTGTTCAAAAACCTGCTACTCTTCTGTATTTTTCTTGTTGTTTTGTTTTGTTTGTTTTTAAGAACTATCAGCAGGTAATAAGTTAACTCTTGATGGCGAGAGTGCGCACGTCGTGCGTGTGTGTGTGTGCATGTGTGTATGTGCTTCTGCGACGTGCGTGCGTCACTCTGTGTGTGTGTGTGTGTGTGTGTGTGTGTGTGTGTGTGTGTGTGTGTGTGTGTGTGGCGCGCGCGCGCGTACGTGCGCGCGTGCGTGTATGTGTGCGTGTGTGTGTGTATGGTGCAAACGACGTGATCTTTTGTACAAAGCATATATACAGGCACAGCTGGGCAAGCCGTCTTGTTCAAAGCCTGTCCGTCAGTCGTGTTGTGATTTATGGGGAAGGGGGGGGGGGGGGGGGGGGGGGGGGGGGGGGGGGGGGGGGGGGGGGGGGGGGGGGGGGGGGGGCTCTGAAAGGGTTGTCATTAATTAATGCGCTCGGTGAATCGCTGTGCTCACCGATGCTTGTCATCGACCGTCTTTTTCTTCCCTTTTTTTCTCTCTCTCTCTCTTAATCAATGGTAAGTAAGGTTTTAATTAAAGCGCTTGCCATAAATCAGGAACTTGAGTGTATTTGAAAAGGGGGAAAGAAAAAGGTTTTGATTTAGAAGAAAAACAAGAAGAAGAAAATGTCCGCCGTTTTGAGTTCGTGGGAAATCAGTTTTACCGTAATGATGTGAGGTTGAAGAATTGGGTTGTTTCAAAATACGACGATTAATCAGCTTTTTGCACGAATGGGAATCTCTCTCTCTCTCTCTCTCTCTCTCTCTCTCTCTCTCATTGATTGCGATATTTTCATCGATAAGGTTTCTAGCTGTTGTTTCTCTGTGTACATGCATGCGTATGTACGCGTGCGCGTTCGTGTCAGCTTCCCCGATTTCTATCTCGCAGTCACTACGTAGCTTTCACCACTATCGCGCTGTTATTAGTTTGAAAAATGTGATGTGGGACCATTGCCAAGCCTCTAATTAAAATGCCCGAGGCCAGCTAGGCAAAGGTTTATTTCTATAGAATCCAGGTATTACTTAGAGGGGGGGTGGGGGGGGGGGGGGGGGGGGGGGGTAGAGGCGGGGGCTGATACAGGGCCATGAAAGCTGTGAGGGTGTTGGGATAACAATCTTGGTGATTGCGTGCTGTGGGTCTTCCGGGTGTACGGATTGCTCGGAGTGCCGTAATTTAGGAAAGGAGCCACAGGCCAAACTCTTTGAACAAAAAGCTTTGCCAGTGGTTGCTGTGTGTTTTTGTCATTTTTGCCTCTGTGGGTGTGTGTGTGTGGTGGTGTGATCTTGTATTGTAGTGTTGTGTGTGTGTGTGTGTGTGTTCGCGCGCTAGCTTCATGTATTTATCTACTTGTGGGGTGGGATGTTGACGGCCTGAAGCCCCTCCTTGTCCTCCCAGCTGTAGAGGGGTACCTGATTCATTTCAGGGAAGGTGACGGCGGTGAAGGAGAGGGGGTAGGCTGTCTTCCATAAACTTTGGGGGAGTCCCAGTAACCCCTTTTATCCCTTTCCTGGGACTAATGAGCGGGGCTCTGGGTTTTTGGGCCTTTAACTTGAATGGATCGATCCGATCGGGAAAAAAAAAAGTGGCCAAAACAACAATAAAAAATAAATAATATTTTCCTTGGCGCGTCCGCACTTTTTTCTCTTGCACCTCAACAATGTTTTTAAATAAGCAATGCCAACTCTCTCTCTCCTCTCTCCTCCTCCCCCTTCTCTCTCTCTCCTCTCTCTCTCGCACCGCTGGCTCGCATAAAAACACAACACAATCGCACCGCAAAATGCACGCAACAGCTCGGCGCGCGCGCGGGCACACACCACGAAAGCACGCGCACGCCACGCACACGCACACAACAACACACACACAGAAGGTTGATATATACACATACCGTGCACCGCTACACACACACACACACACACACCAAACGCACGAAACGCACGCACCACGCACCACGCACCACGCACGCACGCACACACACACACACACACACCACACACACACACACACACCACACAGACCCGGGTAAACCCAAAGACAATAAATAAAAGACGACTCTTTTTTGTATCAATGCCATTTTGTTCTGCCCCGGGACATAACATGGATTGTAGAAAGCGTGTGCGTGCATGTGTGTCGTGTAGCGCACTGCATCCGCCTCTTGATTTGGCAGGATAGGTCTGGAAAGGCAATGAAAAAAAATGTGAAGGGGGGGGAGAGGGTTTTGGAAACGAGGGGGGAGGGGGCGCAAAGTGAAAGGTGCATAGGGCGGGGTTGGGGGAAGGGAGGGGAAAGGGGGGGGGTGGAGAAGGGTTGTCTTTTTGAGTCGATATTTTTAAAGGTTTTTTTGCGATTTGTTTTTTTGGTGTGCGAATGTGGTGGGTCTGTGTGAGGGGTTTTGGGGTTGTCTTGTGAGTGTGTGTGTGTGCTATTTTGGAGTGTGGGGGTTCTGTGTGTGCGCGCGGCGTGCGTGCATGGTGTGTGTGCGGCGTGGTGTGTTTGAATCCCCCCCAACCACACCCAACCCTTTTGAAGTGTTTACCCTGTGCTAGTTACCTTCCTCAGCACCCTGCCGCGTAAAGAACGGTTTCAAAACGGCAGGCATCCCCGTCTGTTCTCCTCTCCCCCTCCAACTCTTTTCTTCGCTTGCCTTACAACAACAGATTTGCCCCTCGCTCCAGGGGGAGTGTTGACAGTTGTGTGCTTTTAAGGGAAAAATTTCTCCTCGCCCCCTTCCCCCCTCCCCTCCCCCTTCTTCTTCTCTTTTTCTTCCTCTTCCTCCTTTTCCCTTCTTCTTCTTTTTCTTCTTCTTTTTCTTCTTTTTTCTTTTTCTCCTCCTTTTCCTTTTTCTTCTTCTCTCCTTCCCTCCTCCTCCTCCTCCCCCCCTTCCCCTCCTCCTTTCTTTTTCTCCATCTTTTCTGCTCCCCTTTTCTCTCTCTCTCTCTCTCTCTCTCTTCTCCCTTCTCTCCCCCTCCTCCAATCCCCGCTCCCCTCTCCTTCTCTTCTCTCTCTCTCTTCTCTCTCTCTTTTTTTTCCTCCCCCCTCCCCCCTCCCTCCCCCCCTCCCCCCTGTCCCCAGCTCTACCTGCCCTCCCCTTTCTTCTCCCCTCTCTCTCCCCTCTCCTCTCCCCTCTCTCTTCTCTCTCTCTCTATCTGTCTGCCTTCCCCCACACGCACCCCGGGGTTGGTGACAATAAGAACGCTCTCACAGTAGTAATACGTCGATGTTCCTTGTTTTTTTGTTTTTTGTTTTTGTCTTTTTTTTGGTTTTCCCCGTTTTTTTTTTTTGGTTTTTTTTTTGACGCGGGTATCGACCTTCCCGGGAACGGGAAAGGGAGGGGCGGGCAGGGGGGGGGGGGGGGGGGGGGGGGGGGGGGGGGGGGGGGGGGGGGGGGGGGGGGGGGGGGGGGGGGGGAACATGGGGTGTGGGGGGCCTTTTTCCCTCTCACCCCCACCCCGAACCCCCCCTCCCACGTCACCTGTCTCCTGGCTTAAAGACTAGCGCCCCCACCCCCGCCCCCCCACCCCATAGCCCACCCCGGGGGCTTTGGGTTCTTCTACTGACGCCGTGCTCCGCTTTTTGGCTTGTCCCCTTCCCCCTCCCGTCGCCTCGCTTTGATCAGGAAAGGGGCACGGCGGGGGGGGGGGGGGGGGAGGGGGGTTTTTGGGCGGGGAAGGGGAGGAGAGAGAGAGAGAAGGGGGGGGGGATAAATTCAAACAAGTTTTATATCCCCCTCCCCTCCCCCCCCCCCCCCTCTTCTTTTTTTACCCCTTTTTGCCTGACCCTTCAGTTCCCCTCCACCACACCACACCACTACCACCACCGCCCTCCCCCCCCCCCCCCCGTTATTGGGGTTTTGGTCCTTTTCCCCTTACATCCCCCCCCCCTTCCTCCTTCTCCTCCAAATTCCCTACCCCTTGTCCGACCCTTGACCCCCCCCCCCCCCCCCCCCCCGTTTTTCCCTTTTACTACATATTAATAATCTCCCTCCTCCTTTTCCCTTTCGGGGGGAACTGTCGGTCTTTCCCCTTCTTTTTGTCAACTGGCACTCCCCTTCTTGGGGTTTGGGGTGTGGTGTGTGTGTGTGTGTGTGTGAGTGTGTCTTTTGGCTGGTCGGGTGGGGGGGTTTTTCAGTTTTCACTGTTTGTCATCTGATTCTCTCTGCCTCTCTCTCTCTCTCCTCTCTCCTCCCTCTCCTCTCTCTCCTTCTCTTCCCCTCTTCTCTCTCTCTCTGTTGTCTGCTCCCTGTCTCTTTTTTCTCTCTTCTCTCTCTCTCTCTCTCTCCCCTCTCCTAATTTTTCTTCCTGTCTCTCCCCCCCACCTCTTGTCCTTCTCTCTCTTGCTGTCTCCCAAACCCTTCTCCCTCCCTCTCCCCCCCCTCTCTCCCTCTCCCCTCTCTCTTTTCCTCGCTCCCTACCTCCCCCCCACACTCCCCCCTCTCTTTCTCCTTTTTTTCATCCCCCCGCCCCCCCTCCCGTTCCC
>CM031609.1:516053-526053 GCA_018398815.1 Conus ventricosus | reverse complement strand
CATGTGTGTGTGTGTGTGGTGTGTGTGTGTGTGTGTGTGGTGTGCGTGCGCGCGTGTGCGCGCGCGCGCGTGTGTGCGTTGTGTGTGTGTGTGTGTGTGTGTGTCACTGTGTGTGTGTGTGTGTGTGTGTGTGTGTGTGTGTGTGTGTGTGTGATCGCGTGCTTGCGAGCGCGCATGCCCGAGCTTTGCAATGTTAATTTCAACTGCGCGGTATTTAATGTATAAATAATTAAGCGTATGGCACGGTGTGCAAATGAAACACACGTGCTGATCCCCTTCGCGGTACGTTACGCAAATCTTCCTTGACAGCAATTACAAGGGCGCTTTTTTGTTAATAAGAGAGAGAGAGAGAGAGAGAGTAGAGAGAGAGACAGAGACAGAGAGCTGAAGTCTGAAGTGCCAATGATCCAGGTCACAACGATATTGTGTGCGATTTCAGGAACCATAGCATATGTAATAAATCGGAGAGAGAGAGAGAGAGAGAGAGAGGAGGGGGGGGGGGGGGGAGAGACAGAGAGAGAGAGAGGTTGAGAAAGAGAGATGGAGGGGGGTGAAAGGAGGGGAGGGGGTGGTGGGTAGGGAGGGGCAGCTCCCGCCTCTTTTTCCGTGTGAATCAGGGAATGCCGTGTTTATGCGTTTCTGTACTCGCAACATTCCTGGCCACATCTTCCCTACTTTGCTTGCCCCGCCATCATACTATACATTGTGTAATGTCACATACCCCCCCCCCCCCATCCTTTCTCCTTACCTCCCCCCTCCTCCCCTCTCTCTCTCTCTCTCTCTCTCTCTCTCTCTCTCTCTCTCTCTGTCACTGTCTCTTGTCTCTCTCTGTCAATGTCTGTCTGTCTCTCTCTCTCTCTCTTCTTTTCTCTTTTCTCTCTCTCGTTTGCTCTCTCTCTCTGTTGCTCTCTCTCTCTCTCTCTCTCTCTCTCTCTCTCTCTCTCTCACGCACACACACACACACACACACACACACACACACACCACACACACACACACACACACACTGATCGATGCCAGGCAATGTTTTGTATCACCGGTGGTGGACCTGAAGATGATGCATTCATTTTTGTTTTTGTTTTTTGATTTTTTTGGTTTCTTTTCGCCTTGTTTTCCTCTAGTCTATGGCAGCGGCCGAGCTCTCTCTCTCTCTCTCTCTCCCCTCTCTCTCCCTCTCTTCTCCTCTTGTTCAAAGTGTCCCCCCCGACCCGGGCCTCTCTAATGGCTGAAAATTAAGCAGTTGTAACCCCCAGCCGTTCTCCTACAGGGGGTCGACGGGGCTGACGGGGAAGGGGGGGGGGGGGGGTTGGGGGGGGGGGGGGGGGGGGGGGGGGGGGGGGGGGGGGGGGGGGGGGGGGGGGAAAAACAAGCCGGGCCGGGCTAGGCCGGGCGGGCCCGCAGCATTTCCCAAGCCAGGCCGGGGAAGGCCTGTATTTTTTTTTCCCATAAGTGGACCCGGCCCAAAAAATTAATCTGTGGGCGGGGGGTGGGGGCGGGGGGGGGGGGGGGAGGTTTTTCTCCCTAATCGATAGCCTGGCCGTTTTAATTACGCCCGGGCGGCGGGGGGGGGTTTCCAAGGAAAGGCTTTCTGCCTTTGTAGTGTAGTGTATTTGAGTTTTGTGTGTGGTGTGTGCGGTGTTTGTTAAAAGGATGATGGGTTTGCGTGGATCCCCCCACCCCCCCCCCCCCCACGACCCCACCCTCTCTTTTCTCTTTTTTTCCCACGGTCTCGTGCGTTTTTTTTTTTTTTTTTTTTTTTTTTTTCTTTTTTTTTTGGTTCCTTTTTTTGTTGTCTTTTGGGTTTGGCCTTGTGTTGTCGGAGGGTTGATTCTCTGTGTGGATGAGTGGGGCTTTTGTGGCTTGCTTGGGGGGCCTTTTTAATGGCGACTGTGTGCAGTTCGTAATGCCGGGGCTTCACGTGTGTTTTGGATTAGAGAGATTCCCTGTTGTCGGGTCTTTTGCAAGGTCGTTGGTTATGTTGTCGAAAGTTTGGCTATTTTTGTAGGGTAGGAAGGGGTGTTTTACATTGCTTGTTGTCGATAGTTTGATTGTTTGTGGGGGTAAGGAAAAGGGGTTTTTTTTTAGTTTTACTTTGCTATGTTGCGATATTTTACAAAGTTTTGTGGGTAAGGAAGGGGGTTGTTTACTTGCTATTTTTGTCGTATTTTGACTTTTTTTTTGTGGGGTAAGGGGGGGGGTAGTTTTCTTGCTTGTTGTCGAAAGTTTGATATGTTTTGTAGGGTAAGGAAGGGGTAGTTTTCATTGCTTGTTGTCGTTTTTTGATTGTTTTGAGGGAAAGGGAAAAGGGGTAGTTTTACATTGCTATGTTGTCGATAGTTTGATTTAGTTTGTAGGGTAAGGAAGGGGGGTTTTTTTGTTTTACTTTGCTTTTGCGATAGTTTGACTAGTTTTTTAGGGAAAGGAAGGGGGTATTTTAATTGCATTTTTGTCTTTTGTTTGATTGTTTTGTGGGGGGGAAGGAAGGGGTGTAGTTTTACATTGCTTTTGTTTGTCGATTTTTGACTATGTTTTTTTTTAGGGTAAGTGTCACGGACAAAAAAATGAAACAACCTAACGGGGGGGGGAGGGAAACAAACCCCCTAATGGGGAGTGCCAGCCCAATTTGTTCGGCCCTAAGTAAAAAACTAAAACCATTTCAGGCGTCAGAAAGAGGGCCCCATAGGTCGGGTCGGCCAATTTTAAGCTTAGTGGAGGGGGTTTCCCCGAGACGGTCCGACCCCCCCAGCGACTAAGCGGCTTTGGACGACGCCTCGATGTCTGCCAGACGGACCCCTCGGGTCCCCGGGGCCAGTTTCCCGGCCAATTTGTGGAACCAACGTTTTGTTTGTCGGAGTGCAGGAAAGGGGAGGGGAGAGGGAGGGGGTGTTTAGTGTTTTGTGGGGGGGTGAAAAATTTTTTAATCAATTAAATGACCAATTGACCACCACAGAGAGTAAGGGGTGTAGCGGGATGTCATGATTTGAAACTTTCCCAAATGGAATTAGAGGGAGAAACTTCGGGGGACAGGTTTTAAAAAATATGACCAATGGTCGGGCCCCTTGGCCCGGGGGTTTTTTGAAAGGCAAAAGGAAAAATTTTTGTGAGTGACAGAGGGGGGGAAAAAAAAAAAAGAACAGACAGAGAAGGAGGGGGGAAAAAGTTCGGGGGGGGTAGGCCCCGCCTATAGGAAAGGCAGGGGAGGGGAAAACGGAAAGATTTCAGAGAAGAGGAGGTTTTTTTGATAGTCTCGCGCGAGGGAAAAAAAAGGCAGAGGGGAGAGAAGAGAGGAAGGGAGAAAACGAGGGGAAGAACAAAAACAAAGGGGGGGGAGGGGGGGGGAGGGGGAAAGGGGTTGGGGAGGGGCCCGCAGGGAGAGAGGGGGAGGGGAAGAGAGGGAAAGAAAAGGAGAGAGAACAAGTTGAAGATTAGCATGAATGTTGCGAGGAAGGACTGAGGAGAGATGTGGAGAGAAGAGAGATTTGCTTTTTATGAAAAAGAAAAGAAGAAAAAAAAAAAAAGAAAAAAAAAGCAACCATGCCCATTTGATAAGAGAGACTGGGGAAAAGAGGAGAGAGAGGAGAGAGGGGCAATGGTTAATGCAGGAAGAAAGAAAGGAGAACGATCGTGTGATAGTCACTGTTTACCCTAACCGGGGGTTCGCCTCATCCCGGGAGCGTCACTTCGCCAAGCAAAACCCAAAGCCAACGCCAACAGTCTCCCGACCAGGGGCCATAGACCAACCCCCGTGCGGCGGTTTTGTGTCGTGTTGTGAAGTGCGTGAAAAGAAAAAAAAAAAGAAAAAAAAAAGACGGATTGTAAAATGTTAAGATCCCCGGCCAGGTAAAAGAGAAATCTATTCTCCCGGGTTGGGGTAATGATTTTTTAGATTAAAAAACGATTTTGTGAAGTTCAGGAAAGAGAAAAAGTTTTTTCATTTGATTCAAATGTTTTGATGTTTCGTTTTTAAATGAACATGTGTAGTAAAGTTATGATTTACTAGGGGTTTGAGTGCGAATGCATGATATATGAATGAGATCGAAGCAAGTGTGAGTGTTTTGGGCTGTGCGCTAGTTTTCCCCCTGACTTTACACCGGGGTTTGCAATTATTGGCGACCTCCCGGGAAATGTCGGGCCCCTTTTATTAAAATTGTTCAATTTTCCAGAGAAAAAAGGGGGGGGTGGGATTCAGTTTTGAAACCCTAAGGAAAAGGGGTTTTACGTATGTTCCAAGTAGTTAAAAACTAGGCTTGGCATTGCTTCCAAGATGTTAATACTAGGTTGGCATTTCAGCCCCAGAGTACTCTTTTCGCAAGTTTTCCTTTAATTCGCTTCAAGTTGGGTAGGCCGGGCGTCTTATAAAAACTAATCGTTCCCCCCAAGCTAATATTTCATTCAAGGATTGTGTTTACGTCACTGTGTGGGAAAACCCCACCAGTTTGGCTGTGTAGAAATAAAATTGTTCAAAAAAAAAAAAAAAAGAGTTTAAAAAGGGGCGGAAAAAAAGAACCCCCCTATTGAACAAAAATTTAGAGTTGAGGGGTTTGAAGAAGGGGTTCGCAAAATAAAAAAGAGCTGTTATAAAAGAACAGAATTTGTCGTTGGGGCCCCCTGAGTTAACCAACATTAAAAGGAGACACCCCAGGACGCGGGGGGAGAAGTTTTTTTGAAGTTCGCAGAGGTGTATAGAGAGGCACGTTTGGGCACAAAGGTGCAGGAGAAACGGGTGCTGGCACGGTGAAAAGGGTTGCAAGGGACGGAGAGTTTTCTGAAAAGTTGCAAACCCAGTGGGGGGGCAGAAAGGAAGGGCAAGGGAAATTAGGTGTTTTCATTTGTCACAAGAAGGGACTGTGGCGGGGATTGTGCTGAGGTTAGAAGGCAGCAGCCCCCCCGAGGTGGATAAGGGTCGTAAAGGGAAACGCCCTGCAGTGGAACCAAAAAGGGATTCAGTCTAAAGGGGGTGGAGTGCACCCTTTTGGTAGCAGGGACGAGTCAGTTGGGGATGGGGGCCCTAGGCTGAGGGTTCGTTCCAGTGGGAAGGGTTTGGAGGGCCCAGCAGAGGGTTGAAAAGTGTTACGGACACTGGTTGTTCTGGGGGGTTTTGGGTTACGAACAACGCTGGTCAAAAAAGGGGGATTTGACGGGCAAATCCCAGACCGTACTCAAATCGATGGCCTGTGAGGGGTTTCCAGTTGAAAGAAGAAAGAAGTACCCCTTTACTTCTCGGGAGTGTCTGCTTTGGTGAGGAGAAACCCCTTCACGTTTTGATCTGGAATATCCGGGGGCAGGGATCCGGGGACCCGATTGTTGACTGAAAGGGGGAGCGTTCAAACGGAGCAAAGAAGGGGGGGAAAAGGTTTTTTAAACCCCGTTAGTTTTTCCCCGGAGGAAGGGGGGCATAGAGTGTGCCTGATGGGTTTTAGGACAGCCAGGAAAAAAGCCCCTTCGTCGTAAATCTTTGGGGTGGAAGAGGTGGAGAGAAACAGGTTTAGAGGAGGGTGGACAGAATTTTGTGAAAGGGGGCTGTTTTGCCCGAGTGTTCCCAAGGGGAAGCGGTAAGGTGAACCACTCAGTTGAGGTCCCAGCGTGTTATCGGACATGTTGTCAGGGGGTCACGAGTGTATGGCGAGTCATCCGGCACGGTTTTTTTTAAAAAGGGCCCCTTTGACCAGTCTTGTGATTTTTTTGGCCAGGAGCAAAAGGGAAAGGAACATCAAGCGTTTCTGCATGTCATGTGAGGGGTTTTCAAAGGTCGCCAAAAGAGGGGTGAAGAGGGGAAGGCGCCTCTTTTAAAACCCCCCCCTTTAAATTGCCCCCACCTTTCAGGGAGTGGCTATTGTTTATCGGCCCAATCCGCCCTTTTCCAAAGGGGGCACAGGTATGAGCATGTAAGGTTGCAAAGCAATTTTGCAGAAGGCTGGGGTCGTTCAGAAAAAAGAAATATGACGGGAAAGGTGGGGAAAAAGCAACCCTCGGGCGGGGGAGATAAAAGCCCCTGGGTACTGCTTCCCCCAGGGCAAAAAAGCTGCTGATGCATTGGAAGGACCATTCCCCATCCCTAAAAAAAGGTGGGGGGGGTTTACCAAAAATTTTTGTGAATGGGAAACTAAAACTTTTAAAAGCGAATTTTCCGCAAATTTTTCGGTGAGATCAGCAATGGCGCAGAGAAATTTAAATGAGGTGAAGGAGACCCGCAGAAAAGAAGGGGAGTTTTGTTGCCAAAAGTTTCCAGAAGGGTCATAAAGGGATGTGTCATGTATGAAGGGCTAGACGGGATTTAGGTTTTTTTTTGGGGAGGCGACCAAGCAGCCAGAAAGGGGAAAGGTGGAGAGGATGAGAATCAGAGAGACCAAAACCAAAACAGAAATCGGAGTCTGCTGGGTTTTTTTTTATTGGGTTTCTATAGGGAGTTTTTTTCCCAAAATTTTGCGGGAACCCGAAGTCCTCCAGTGATTTGGTAAAGGGCGGGGGGGAAAACCCGGCGTGACAAAAAAGGGGTCAGACGCTGCAGAGCAAGCACTGCAAGGGGTGTTGGAAAATGGGTTCCCGCCCCATTTTGAAGTACCAGATTGTCCAAACCATTTTGTTGGGAAGATGCTCAGGCGGGTGGGATGGTGCAGTTTTGTTACGGAGCAAAAGGGGGTGGGAGTTTCCTGTGAGATACGCTAGCAGGAGTTGCAAAGTGGAAGAGGGTAGAACGGTGAAAAGGAAAGGGTGTTTGGTTGGGGGCCGGCAGAAGTTTCCACAATACTTGTTGGGAAGGATTTTGTAAATCGAGGGATCATCAACCACTCAAACCCCTGCGGGAGGGCAGTTAAAAAACCGGGCGGGTTCTGCTTTGGGGCATGGCATGCCCCCTACAGGTCCCGGGTTTTGAGTACATTCCCGGTCGACAGAAGTCGGAGTGATATTTAACCGTGTGTTCTAGAAAAGCTGAATGAAAAAGTCAGTCATACCGGGGTGTTTTTTGAAAATAGTATTGTTCCAGTCATGTTGTTGGTTGGGTTCTTTCCCCCATTTGGCTATGGTTCATATTTTTTTTTGGTGAGACTTGTTATTATTTTTTTTGTGAGACTTTTCAGGAGAGTTAGCTTGGAATACATTTCGCTTGTGTGTTGTGCATTTTTTGCATAAGTGAGGAGGGTTCCTCAGTGAAGGTCATGGAGTGTCTATTATATTGTGCTTTTCATAAAAATTGGGGAAAAAGGGAAGTGGCAAATCCGCAGGTGGGGGGAAAAATTGCATAAGTGCGCCAGAGGCCCCCGTTAAGAGAGTTGAAAAAAACGCAAGGGGGCGCAGCAATGAAAATCATTGGAGGGTATTCACTAATTGTTATTTTAAAATTATAAAACCGTTGGTTGAAAAGTATTTTCCAATTTTTCGCGGGTTTGGCTGTGTGTGCAAATTGGGGGTTGTTGTCCTTTTTGTCCCGTTTTTTTTGGGGACAATGCGGAGCAGTTTTTGAAGGGGGAAATTGTCAGGGAAAAAAAAAGAAACAACCTAACGGGGGGGGAAAAACACCAAATTGGGGAGTCCCCCGCCAATTTGTTCGGACCAAAAGTCCAACTAAAAACATTTGGCATCAAAAAAGACGGGCCATAGGTCGGGTCCGGCATTAAGCTAAGTGGAGAGCGTTTCACCGAGACGGTCTCGACCCACAGTACTGACCTAAGCGGCTTCTGGACCGACGCCTCGATGTCTGCCCGACGGACCTCAGTCCTGGGCCAGCCTTTTTCCGGCAATTTGTGGAACCAAGTCATTGTAGTCGGACGTCTGCGGAAAGGGAAGAGGACGACAGCGTATGTAGTGTGGCGGGGGGGTAAAAAGGGGGTAATCATTAAAGACCAATTGCCACAAGAGAGCAAGGCGTGGTAGACGGGACTGTCATGATTTGAAGTCCAATGGCATTAGAGGGAGACAACTTCGGGGATCAAGGGTTTATTTTGATAATATAATCAAAATGGTACTGCCTTGGACACGGGGTTAGGGGTAGCATAAAGGATATGTGTGAGTGCAAGGGAGGAGCAAAAAACGAACAGCAGAGAGGGGCGAGGGAAGGGCGTCGGGAGGTAGGCTCTCGCCATAGGAGGCAGTGGAGTGGACGACAGAGTCAGAGAGATGAGGATGGTTTTAGTTTCCCCCTCTGCGCGAGGGAAAGGCCTGGAGATTGAGGGAGGAACGGGGGGAGATACACCTGGGGGGGAGAGAGGTTCGGGTGGAGTCTGCAGGAGAGAAGGGCCAGAGGGAGGAGAGATGACAGGAGAGAGGAAACCAAGTGAGGATTGCATGAGATTAGTCTGCAGAGGAAGGACTGAGGCGAGATGTGGAGAGAGAGGGGGAGAGAGGTTGCTAATTTATGAGAGAAAGAAAGAAAAGGAAAACAGAAAAGAAAAGCAACATGTCCATTGATAAGGCAGACTAGAAGGAGGAAGAGAGAGAGAGATGGTGCATATGCGGTTATGCAGGAAGAAGAAGGAGACGAAGGTGTTGTAGTCACTGTTCTACCTAACGGGAGGTTTCGACCTATACTGGGAGCGTCACTTCGCCAAGGACCCAGACCAACGCAACAGTTCACGGGACCAGGGGCAGCCATCAGCCAACTACCGTGCCGGCAGTTGTGTCGTGTTGTGGAAAGGGGCAGTGAAAAGAAAAGAAAAGAAAGAAATGACAGTGATTCGTGATATGTTAAGATCACTGGCCGGTAAAGTTGAAATCTATCATCCGGGTTAGTTAATGTTGTTTAGTAATAAAGATTTTGTGAGTTCAGTAGAGAGAATTGTTTTTTTCATTTGATTCCTATGCATGATGTTTGTTTCTAATGAACATGTTGTAGTAAGTTATGACTTTATAGTGGTTTTGTTGTGCGAATGCATGATTATGATTGAGATCGTAAGCAGCTGTGAGTGTGTTGGGCTGTGCGTGTCCTTCTCCATGCATTTCGAGGTTGACAGTTAAGAAGGGGGAAAGAGTTTTACATTGCAGATGTGTAGTCGGGTTGTTCTGCTATGTTCTGTAGGGTAAGGATAGGGGGAGTTTTACATTGCAGATGTGTAGTCGGTGTTTCGCTATGTTCTGTAGGGTAAGGAAGGGGTTAGTTTTACATTGCAGATGTGTAGTCGGTGTTTTGCGAAAGGAAATAGCCATTGTGTGAATAATGATTTTGAAGTGCGAAAATTTGGCAGTTTGTGTGCTGCAGAGACTTTTTTTTTCCCTTTTTTTGGGTTTGGTGTGATCGGTAGGTGTTCCAAAAAGACAGTTGCACACAAACTAGGAGTTTGATCATTTACAGGGCGTATGTAGTCGATGGTTTTCCCGGGTGTAACGAAAAGTTTTAACTCCCCGAATGGTTTAACTCCCAGGGAGTTAAACTGTTCATATGTAAATTTTAACTCCCTGGGGAGTTAAAACTAGAATGACTCCCACCCTGTGCCAAAATAACTCCACTCAGTAAAACTTCAAAATGTTCTAAAATCTTTTTTGTACAAGTCTCAACAAATTCTTGAAACATTAAGGGGGAGAGTCATTTTGTACATATATCAGACTTAACTCCCACCCTGTAACAGAATGACCCCCCGGGAGTTAATACAGATTAACTCCCGGGAGTTAATCCAGGCGTGTAAAAGTTTAACTCCCTGCCCACTAAGGGGAGTCAGTTTTTCACAGTTTAGAATAACTCCCCTGGGAGTTAATGTGTACACGTGTTTTCTGACTCCCAGGGAGTTACTTTGTAACAGAGGGGGAGTTAATCTGATCATGACCTAAAATGATCCCCACCCACCTATTCCCAGGTTGTCTTTCGGTAAGAGAATGGAGAAGGGGATTTAATGTTCATTTCATCATCATCGTAGAGAAAGGAAATGCCGTGTACATATTCATATGCTCATCTATGCATGTCCTTGATATTTTAGTATGCCTTTTTGTATATAATCTGTGTGTAAAGTCTGTATATACATGAATTAAAGGTTTGATACCTTTGGTAGAAATACTGCATCTTCAGTCTTTG
>CM031609.1:492757-513453 GCA_018398815.1 Conus ventricosus | reverse complement strand
CTATGCTGTCTGCGAGACGGCATATAAATCTAATCATCGGCCATCGCTTGGCGCCTAGGCCGCCATTTGCATTCTGACAGCTCCGCTCGACACGCAAGCTTCCGGTCTCGTGTTGTTTCAGACACGTCGCTGAGGCGTGACGTTGACGATCCATTTCCGGATGGACATCATCATCAGGTTTTCACTTCAAAGATTAGCAAGTGTGATTTGTCGGTGGAGGAGTTGGGGGTGGGGGTGGTGAGGGGTGAGGAAGGAACGGACGAAACTGGAGCAGCGAGGAGTAGAGAGGGAGTGGCGATGTCTGTTGCCTGCATTGTTAAGATTGGTCCTAATCAAGTCTGAGTGTAGGCTTTGACTGGTTTTTAACCGTCTGACCGTATCCTTCTTACTCTGCGAGTTTGGCTCGCTTATAATTTTTCACACTGGTTCTGGACCCTTCATCTTGGATTATGGCACCTTTTGTGATGTCACAGATACCAATCATCATACAGATACCAATCATCTCATTGTGGCATTCTTTTCGTCTCTCTGCATGTCTGAAGTTTACTTTAGAGAAAGCAGTTCTGGCATGACCTACTTTTCTTCTTTAAGGAGGAAGGCGGGGGTAGGCAGGGTGGGGAAAGGGAGAGGGTAGTGAGGAAGGGAGAAGAAGTACGGAGAAGGGAAGGAGGAGAGAAATGTAGAAAGAAATCCAGCATTTAATTGTTATTTTAAAAAAGGTGTGGAGTATATTTTCATTGTTACACTTGTAGGTGTTCAGTTTGGCAAATATTATGAAAAAAAGCCTCCTTAGTTTTAAATATTCATCAAAATCAAAGACAATAATTCACATGAGTTTTTATTTTTTATATGGACATGTTCACATTTCTCTTAAGCTGAATAGATGTGTTACCGAGAAAAAAAAGCAAAAAAACAAACCGAAAAAGAAACCACACCTGTATAGTTTTCATAAGAAATGTTCGATCGAGTCTCTTGCTTCTGTATGGCTTATGTTAAATCCACTGTGTGGAGTGTAATGTTGATGTCATTATTATATGGACAATTCTGACCCATAGCCACTTTTGCTTTGTCTATTTAATAAGTTTATGAATCGTGTGAAATACGTTCGTCCATGGAATATGCATCTTTACCTTATTTGACCCTCCTCTCTTGCTGGCAACCTCTGACCCTTTTCTGTCAGTCTGTCTCACTTCTCTCCATCGCCCACCCATCCACCCACCCTCCATCTCTCTCATTCACACAAACAACAAACGCCCACCCATCCACCCGCCCTCCATCTCTCTCATTCACACAAACAACAAACGCCCACCCATCCACCCACCCTCCATCTCTCTCATTCACACAAACAACAAACGCCCACCCATCCACCCGCCCTCCATCTCTCTCATTCACACAAACAACAAACGCCCACCCATCCACCCACCCTCCATCTCTCTCATTCACACAAACAACAAACGCCCACCCATCCACCCACCCTCCATCTCTCTCATTCACACAAACAACAAACGCCCACCCATCCACCCACCCTCACACACACTTCGCACACACTCTCTCCTCCATTATCTAAGCCCGTTTTCTGTAAACACACTCCATGTATTTTCAAGTTTCGGATTCTTTCGGTGTTTATTAGGATACCATTTAAACAAAAATCCGTTTGTGTTGTAATTCAATTATTGCTGCATTGTTATCTTGTTCACTTACTTTTGCAGTTTTTTTTACTTTAATATTTTCCCTTCGTCGAGGGCAAGATGTGAAAAAGCACGTTCTTCTGATTATTCTTTTTCCTCATTAAAAAAAGGTTCGTTCTCAAATTTTCGTTCGCTCGTTTCTTGTTGTTGTTGTTGTTGTTGTTGTTCTTCTTCTTCTTCTTCTTCTTCTTCTTCTTCTTCTTCTTCTTCTTCTTCTTCTTCTTCGTCGTCCGTCGTCGTCGTCGTCGTCGTCGTCGTCGTCGTCGCCATCGTCGTCGTCGTCTTCGTCGTTGTCTTTATCTTCTTCTTTTTTCTTCTTCTTCTTCTTCTCTCAGTCTCTCTCTATCTGTCTGTTTGTTTGTCTGTCTGTCTCACTCACTTTCACACACAATATTTCTTTTCCTCTCTCCTCTCTCAAAACAAGATCTCCTTTTCTCTTTGTCTCGCTATACGGCTCTTTATCTTTCTTCAACTATCTCTGTCCGTCTGTCCGTCCGTCTGTCTGTCTGTTTCTCTCTCTCTCTCTCTCTCTCTCTCTCTCTCTCTCTCCTCTCTCTTCATCTGTCTCACAAGTAAAAAAAAACAACTCCTAATAGCACACTCTCACGGTAACCATGTCGCTTGCAGACAGAGTGCATAATCAGCCAGCGTGTCAGCTACCGTCTTCCGATAACGTCAACAGAAAACTTCATCACCACCACACCTTCTCCCCACTCCCTCCACCACGTCTTCGCCCTTTGTATCCTTTGCCTCTCGGTCTTTACCCCCAACACCCCAGATGGACAACTGCTTTGTTTTGACGTGAACCCAGCGCAGGCTTCCTCACCCTCTCGGTCTTTACCCCCAACACCCCAGATGGACAACTGTTTTGTTTTGACGTGAACCCAGCGCAGGCTTCCTCACCCTCTCGGTCTTTACCCCCAACACCCCAGATGGACAACTGTTTTGTTTTGACGTGAACCCAGCGCAGGCTTCCTCACCCTCTCGGTCTTTACCCCCAACACCCCAGATGGACACTGTTTTGTTTTGACGTGAACCCAGCGCAGGCTTCCTCACCCTCTCGGTCTTTACCCCCAACACCCCAGATGGACAACTGTTTTGTTTTGACGTGAACCCAGCCCAGGCTTCCAGGGTGGTGCAGGATTCCTCCCAGCTGATCGGTTCGGCAGTTTGAGGACAAGACTTCTCTGGGTCCCACAGGTACCCCCGGCGTATCTTTTGTTTTCTTTCTCGATGATGGCACCGAGAACGTGTTTTCTGGTCCCAGACAGTCCCACGGTGCTTCCTGGGAAATGACCCAATATAGCTGCAGAACTGACGCCGTCAGTATAGACAGTCCCACGGTGTTTCCTGGGAAATGACCCAATATAGCTGCAGAACTGACGCCCTCAGTATAGACAGTCCCACGGTGCTTCCTGGGAAATGACCCACTATAGCTGCAGAACTGACGCCCTCAGTATAGACAGCCCCACGGTGCTTCCTGGGAAATGACCCAATATAGCTGCAGAACTGACGCCGTCAGTATAGACAGTCCCAACGTGCTTCTTGGGAAATGACCCAATATAGCTGCAGAACTGACGCCCTCAGTATAGACAGCCCCACGGTGCTTCCTGGAAAATGACCCAATATAGCTGCAGAACTGACGCCCTCAGTATAGACAGTCCCACGGTGCTTCCTGGGAAATGACCCAACATAGCTGCAGAACTGATGCCGTCAGTACATATCTATCAGTTATCGTAAGCATCGGGATGCACATGGAGTAGACCAAATCTGAGAGCGTCTGAACAGCAGTCCTATCTCCTTGTCTGTAACTGAAGGGGGACAGCTTACAATGAACGCCAGTCTCTTCCATATGATATCACACAGAATTGGCTCCGTAACTAGCAGTGCCAAGGCCAAGTCCCTGAGTAGAGACAGTCAGCACCAACGAAAGATGAATAGCGAGGCAAGGGAGACGATCAATAGAAGCTGACGGTGGAGGGAAAGCCAGAATTTACCCCCCCCCCTTCCCTCCCCCTTTTCTACTTCTGGGACCCTTTCTGTAATTTGGCTTCCCCGAGACAAGTAAATTTGCTTTCCTCCACCTTCTCCTCGTCCGTCGCTCTCCCTCTCCTCACCTCTCCACCTCTCCCAAGCGGACCGGAGGAGAGAGGCATTAATTCAATCGGAGTCAATGGAGCCGACGCTGTGCGCCATGAGATGTTGGCCGGGCAAAGACAAGCACGCCCCAGCCCGTAGCGGGGCTGAAGACAGGGCGAGGCACGGTGTAATGAGCGGGAATGTCGTTTCTGAACAGTCATCGCCAGACGCTAACCACATTTGTCGAGTTGCCTCCCCTTGTGGTTTGTCTGTCCTGAACGTTAGCCAGTGTTCTGGGAATGGAACCTTCCACCACATAACACCCACACCTAAACCCGATCCCCTTCTTGAATCCCTTCTGGCATCTACCCCCCCCCCCCCCCCCATCATAACCTACTTCTGGCTCTGCCTTTGACCGCTCTCCATGCTTTCAATGGCATCACTGACATCATCATCAATATTCTCAAGCATGGCTGGCGATAATGTGGAATTGTGCACACCTACAATCCCATCAGTTTTGCCTCCTCAGGACTACCAGGTCGATCGTGTCTTCTGAAGAAATTACTTCGGGGCTCGGGTCTCTTTCGGAGGCTATGCAAATATTAAGCATCAACGGGGGGCATGGCAAGAACAGTTGTTTCGAGCAAATAAGGGGAAGGGAAAGGGTGAACTGGAGGGAGTCCTGGATGAATGAAGTGCCGGGAGATCCCAAAGTTCTTTTACCCCTGTACGTGTTTGCTTTGTGCTATGCCAAGAACCCCTCCCTCCTCCCTCCCCCACCCAGCCCTTTGGGCATATTCTGACGTCAACTTTGACTCACCTCTCACAACACCCTCTCACTCGGGCTATGGAAATATGTAGAAATAATCGCCTCTCTGTGATATTTTCACTAAATTCTGTCCAGGAATGGTTGATCATCGTGCGATTAAAGTAAAAAAAAAAGACAAGCAGAAAGAGGCATTAAACGTTTTTACGCGGCCTCCGTGCCATATTTTTGAAAATGGCTCAACTGGAAGGGAACTAACTCTAATGGTGGGATGCTGAAAAGAGAGGTAGGATTAAGGGAGGGACATGCGCTAAGGGAAGGAAAGACGTCAACAGATCGTTAAGACGGGAAGAAGCATTGGAAGAATTAATCACACGCGTTTCTAACAGCAGCCCCGGCTTCGCGGCATCTGTGTGCCCATCATTTTCGACTTGGTCCACCGATGTTTTCGCCATCAGTCCCTTTTGATCTCATCCTGTTTCCAGACGACACTCGACAGACATCTTGGGTTTCGCTGCCTCGCTCACAGCTTGTTCTGCAGACTGGTCTGTACGGCAGTCAATAGCAAGACTGGTCTGTACGGCAGTCAGTAACAAGATTGGTCTGTACGGCAGTCAATAACAAGAGGTAGACTGGTCTGTATGGCAGTCAGTAACAAGAGGTAGACTGGTCTGTATGTATGGCAGTCAGTAACAAGAGGTAGACTGTCTGTATGGCAGTCAGTAACAAGAGGTAGACTGGTCTGTATGGCAGTCAAACAAGAGGTAGACTGGTCTGTATGGCAGTCAGTAACAAGAGGTTAGACTGGTCTGTATGGCAGTCAGTAACAAGAGGTAGACTGGTCTGTATGGCAGTCAGTAACAAGAGGTAGACTGCTCTGTATGGCAGTCAGTAACAAGAGGTAGACTGCTCTGTATGGCAGTCAGTAACAAGAGGTAGACTGGTCTGTATGGCAGTCAGTAACAAGAGGTAGACTGGTCTGTATGGCAGTCAGTAACAAGAGGTAGACTGGTCTGTATGGCAGTCAGTAACAAGAGGTAGACTGGTCTGTATGGCAGTCAGTAACAAGAGGTAGACTGGTCTGTATGGCAGTCAGTAACAAGAGGTAGACTGATCTGTATGGCAGTCAGTAACAACTGATCGTATGGCAGTCAGTAACAAGAGTAGACTGGTCTGTATGGCAGTCAGTAACAAGAGGTGACTGGTCTGATGGCAGTCAGTAACAAGAGGTAGACTGCTCTGTATGGCAGTCAGTAACAAGAGGTAGACTGGTCTGTATGGCAGTCAGTAACAAGAGGTAGACTGGTCTGTATGGCAGTCAGTAACAGAGGTAGACTGATTGCATGGCAGTCAGTAACAGACTGGTCTGTATGGCAGTCAGTAACAAGAGGTAGACTGGTCTGTATGGCAGTCAGTAACAAGAGGTAGACTGGTCTGTATGGCAGTCAGTAACAAGAGGTCCCCTTCTCTAGTGAGTGTGTTTAATTTACCAGGTTTGAGGGATCGTCCTTGTCTGTAACGGAAGTCTTCTTCAGTCAGCAGTTAATACCCTAAAATCTATCAATTCTTACTTGAGTTTTTTTTTAAATTTCCGATTCATTTCCTAGGTGCTGAATCTCACTCATTTTAGTATTCATTTTTATGTTTATATTTTGTTAAATTAAGTACTGTGATTAGACAAGATACATAGTAAACACAGGCATTGGAGCAGTCTATCTGCTGTGCTTTTTTCAGATATTACTCTGATGCTTACCTGTCAATTATCATTTATACACGGCATACAGTCCTTGCTAATAGTTTTTTTTGCATGGTGGTGTTTCTCCTTTATATTTCTATTTCTACATTTCAATTCCTAAAGGTGAATTTTCGGTATTTTTCCTGCCTTCATTGATTAGCCATTTTACATTTTGTCCAATCCTCTTCGTTCAAGTAATATGAACATCCATAATCTTTTCCATTTTTTCATCAATGAATGAACGAGCCAATTATTGAATTGATATTTTTCTAACTTGCTGTACCAGAAACCTGGTTGGATAAGAAGAGTGCATGTTTTAAAGCCCGTAGTCATTTACTGATCATGACAGGGACTGAATGGTTCTGAAGACCTGAACTGCAGCAATGCCCTAGACAACTGATCTGGATGTGGTACTTCATAAATTTGTCCTTTATTATCATTGATATCATCATCATCGTCGTCATCATCATTATCGTTATCGTCATCTATAAAATCAATCATCATCATCATCATCATCATCATCATCATCATCATCATCATCATCATCATCGTCATCATCATTATCGGTCATCATCATCATCAATGGTATATTTACAGTTAATATTATTTTTGATGTAAAACGCAAAACACAACGACACCAACAACACACAGCTGTTCTTGTGTCAAATATCACTGAAATCCGAGGACAGGAAAATCCCTGAACGATTGTTGCACTTCAAATCCTCAAAAAAAAAATCACAAGCAAAACAGCAGCAGCAGCAGCAGCAGCAGCAGCAGCAGCAGCAGCAGCACACAACAACAACAACAACAACAGTATTAACACCAAGGTCAAGCTTAGATCTATCCTACTCATCATGGCAGTCTCTCTCTCTCTCTCTCTCTCTTCTCTCTCCTCTCTTTTCCTCTCTCTCTCTCTCTCTCTCTCTCTGTTGTTAAAAAAACATTCTATTTTCATAGCCTGATGCTGACTACATTACTGGCAGACACTCGTCAGTGTCTTCTGATGACGGAAACTCAACTCAACTAAAGTTTCAAGCTTCATTCGTCCCTGCCACTCCCACCCCCTCCCTCCTCATATCCTCCTCCCTCCTCATATCCTGTTATCAGGTCGCTAGCCCACGAGGCAGATGGCCAACAGTTCAAATCTCTAAACGACAACTCTCTCTCTCTCTCTCTCTCTCTCTCTCTCTCTCTCTCTCTCTCTCTCTCTCTCCTTCCTCTCTCTCTCTCTCTTTCACTCTCTGTCTCGCGCTCTCTCTCTCTCTTTTACTCTGTCATTCTCTCTCTCTCTCTCTCTCTCTCTCTCTCTCTCTCTCTCTCTCTCTCTCTCTCTCTCTCTCCATCCTCTTTCTGGTGACATAATGCAGATGTTCTCCATAACTAGTTGTGCAAAGACCAGTCCCTGATTTCAGACAGACAGCGCTAACGAAAGACGAATAGCAAGGCAAGGGAGACGATCGATACATCTTATCACCCACCCCAGCCCCTTTTTCATTTCTACGACCTTTTGTTATTTATTATTATTATTATTTTTTTTTTTTAGTAATTTGACTCTCCCAAGACAAGAACAGTTGCTCTCCTCTACATTACCCCCCCCCCCCCCCCCCCCGCTACTCCTCCTTCGCCCCCCTGCCCCTCCTTCCTCCTCCCACCCTGATTCCAACCTCCAGCTCTTGAAGTGGACCAGATGAGTTTTTTTAAAAGAAAAAATTACATTAGATTAAATAAAGCCGACACCGTGTGCAATGCAATGTCAGTGGGTGAAGACAAGCACGGGCCAGCCTGCGGCCAGGCCAGAGAGAGAGAGAAAGAGAGAGAGAGAGAAGAGAGGAGAGAGGGGGGGGGGGGGGGGGGGGGGGCGAGGCACGGTGTAATGAGCGGGAATGTCGTTTCTGAACAGTCATCACCAACACTAACCACATTTGCCGGGTTACCTCCCTTTGCGGCTTGTCTGTCCTCGCCAGACGATCGTCAGCCGGCGTCATGGGAACGGACTCCTTCACCAACGTACCCACTCCCATCCCCTCCCCCTCCCTCCCCTCCTCCTCACCCCCTTCTGCTATTGCCCCCTTCTTCACCCACTTTCTGTCTCTTGTGTATCGCCCGTCACCACGAAGTACAAAGCATTACCGTCATCATCATCAACATTCTCAGCATAGCTGCAGATTTTGCGGAGGTGTGCACGTATCCTCCCTGAATGTTTTGCCTCCTTGGAAGCGTGCAGGTCGATGGTGTCTTCGGGGATGCAAGACACCATGGGGGGGGAAGGTGAGCAGGGAAATGTTCGGCCTGGATGGATGGCAGGGGGGAGGGGGGGGGGGGAGTGTGGGGCAAGAGGACAGTGGGCAAGAAAGCGCGGGATTAATGAAGTTCGGTGGGATTCGAAAGTTCTTCCCCCAGTACACATTTGCTCTGTGCTCTGCCTAGAACCCCATCGGCACCCCAGGGTATACGCTGATATCAATATTGACTCACGCTTACAATATCCTCCCCCCCCTTTCCTCCCCTCACCCGGCACACACACACACACACACACACACACACACACACACACACACACACACACACACACACCGGGCAATGGCCTTATGCAGAAATGATCGCCTATCTGTGATATTCTTACTAAAGTTAGCCAGGAGCGCTCAGTTGTTGGGGGAAAATAAAAACAAAACCGGCGACGTTCAATTATCTCCTTCACCTTAGTCACCATTTGCTTGAAAATTCCAGGATGGAAGGGAGGTAAGTGTAAGTGAGGAAAGATTCAAGGAGTGGAAGGGTGAGGAGGAGCAGGCAGTCAGCAGATCGTTAAATCGTCAGGAAGTAGCAGAACAATTAATCATACACGTTTCTAATAGCAACCCCTCCCCCCGAACCCCCCTCCCCGACATCTTCATACTTTGGCATCTGTGCTTCCAGCATTTCCGACTTTCTTCACTGAAATGTTCCTTCCTCAATCTCCTTTAATGTGCTCGTCTTTCGAGCCAAATCTGTTGTCTGATTAATTCCTTTTTTCTCTAAATGTTCTATTATTTGAATTTTGATGGATCATACTATATCTTTTTCCTCCTTAATTTTGTGTTCTTGTTGTTGTTTCGGGTTTACTTAACAATTTTAGGGCTATGTCCGCCACCATCATCTCATCTTATTCAACCGTTGAGTAAAATCTTCTTCGGAGTAAGTGGAGGCATTACATGATTCAGCATGCCTGGGAAATCTTTTCTTGCCAGTACATTTGTTAGACGCTGTGTTATTTCTCTTGCTTTTTTCTTATTTTCTTGTGTTCGTGAAGCGTGGTTCTTAGCAGGCCTGATTTCTAAACGAACACTGCTTTAAGGTATTAATTAGCACGATATCCTTGTAGGGTATATTTTTTTAAAAAAAGAATTGTATCAAATGTGTTTTTCCCCCATATGTTTATTTCATGATGATGTTTTTCATGATTATTCCTTATTTAGAATACATTCACCATGCATGTTTTTTCTTTTAAATATTCACACACACACACACACACACACACACACACACACACACACACACACACGCACGCACACATACAAGAGAGAGAGAGAGAGAGAGAGAGAGAGAGAGAGAGAGAGAGAGAGAGAGATGGGGTGTGGGGTGTTAGCAGAACAAGACCCTTGATCAGACCAATTAAGGTCAGGATTATCTCCCATCAGCACAAGCCACGTCTGTCCTAAACTATCTCTCAACCCACCCCCACCCCACCCCTCCTCTTCCTCTGCATTCCCTGGGCCCTGGTCTGCTCTGCGATTCTCAGTTCACGCGACATCTATACACATCTAATCATCGCCAATCGTTCGGCGACTCCCTTAATGGCAGGATAAGAAATGATCATACACACAAAACTCCACTCCCTTTTTTGGGTAGATGGAATTAACCCTTGCCTGTCGATACAGGGAGTGTCCGCAGGAGTTTCACCCTGCGTATGCAGAAGAAGAGAAGTTCGGCGACTTGCGCCCACAATTTGCATTCTGACAGCTCCGCTCGACACGCGAGCTTCCGGTCTCATGTTGTCTCAGACTCGTCGCTGAGGCGTGACGTTGACGATACCTTTCCGGTCGACGTCATCCGGGGTTCCCTCCAGAGGTTAGCAGTTTTGATGAGCTGTCGGCGGAAGGGTTGGGGGGCGGGGGTGGGGTGGGGTGGGACTGGACAAGGATCGAGAGAGAAAGGGTGGGGTGGCAGAGAGAGAGAGAGAGAGAGAGAGGAGATGGAGAGAGGAGAGAGAGAGAGAGAGAGAGAGAGAGAGATTGCCAGATATCTCAAATGTTATGCTTGTCTCTGTAGGAACTCCGACTGTACGATCGATGATCATATCCAAACACTGTTCCCGACAGCGACTTACGACTGTCACACTAGCTGCAGGCACTTTCCTCTTTATTTTTGGCTTGGTCGCTTGCAGCTTCTTTCAACAGCTTTTCCATGGTCTGCTCTGTGTCTCAGAAGGAAAGGAGAAAGTGGATCCTGAGTTGTATTCCTCTTGTTCACATGCTGTTGACTCGAGGGTACGATTTTCTGCTGTTTCCTATTAACCATTTTTGCTGCCGCATTTCGTTGCTTCTTGTCACATTTAAGCTTTGCTGCAGCATACACTCTGTCTCTGTCTCTCTCCATCTCCCACTCTCACCCCAACCCCAACAACTCTGTCTGTCTGTCTGTCTGCTGTCTGTCTGTCTGTCTCTTCCTTTCCCTCTGTCTCTGTCTGTCTCTCTGTCTGTATCTGTCTCTATTTGAGTGATTCAGCGAGACAAACCCAAATTCAGTCTGAGACAATATCTTAAACTGATTAAGACTCCAATATGTTAACACCCAAATGTAAATCAAATAATTCGAAATAAGATCTTTTGTCATTAATTAAAAAAATTCCCATTAATGAAAGAAGACTGTTCTTCAGTAATAAAAAGAGAAATACTTTTCATTCATACATAATAATATATCTCAGCCATTGTATAAGAACGTGATGCCTCCTTAAACTAACTAAGTCAGAGTCTAGAGTAAGGCGTTTAAAGGAATAATTTCAGGTATTTTATAGAAGTTTAAATAAAGGAATGTTAATTCTGTCCAGCCTTCTAACATGCCAACCTTTCCTACAAAGCAGGGGCGTGAATACAGACAGACAGACAGACAGAAAGACAGACAGACAAACAGACAAAAGACAGACAAACAGACAGACAGATGGATTGACAGAAACAGACACATCTTTCATATCTTAAATGGTCTACCCTGCAAACCAAACTTCGACTGTTGTTCGCAGCTTGAAGTCAGAGCAGAACTTTTCTTCACCAGCAGACAGGAAAATCTGATTAACAACTTTCTTCTCCACTCGGGCACAGAAAAGACAATTAGGTACCGGGAGGGGCGGTGTGGATGACGGTGACAAGGGGTACTCCTGCTGGTTGGAGTGTTCGTCTCCTCTCCTGTGTTTTCTCTGTGGCATGACTCTCCTGCCTGTCATTCCGCCTCCTCGACCACGCACAGCCACACACAGGCTCATTAAGCCACAGGCTCAGTACTGGCCGTCTACAGGATGCTCTATGAGGGGTTAACTTTATCTTTGAAGTATGTCCAAATAAAAAAATATGCTGAGCTGATTAAACACTGCAACGCAAGCGGGTGCACACACGCATACCCGTACGTGACCAAGCCCCCGTCCCTCACTCCCCTCCTCATTTCATACACATTTTTCCAAATCAGTTTAGCCATTTAAAACGTTGTCTGCGATTATGTGAAACAGAGCATTCTATTTTACAATGTAGAGGGTTAACGGTCTATCAGTTTCTTGTGATGGCTGCAGAGACCCCTTTGTTTATGTTTTTGAACTTGCATAGTACAGAACAATGCTGTATAATGCAAGACAGTATAAACTTGCATAGTACAGAACAATGCTGTATAATGCAAGACAGTATAAACTTGCATAGTACAGAACAATGCTGTATAATGCAAGACAGTATAAACTTGCATAGTACAGAACAATGCTGTATAATGCAAGACCGTAGTTTGTGGACGTTTTGTTCAGGCCACAGTTCTTTTAAGGTGAAGTGAGAAGAATGTTTGTGTAGTTCTTTAAAATTATTTCCAGAAACTATGGTTATACTCGTAAATAAACAACACACACACACACACACACACACACACACACACACACACACACACACACACACACACACACACACATATATATATATATATATATATATATTCATGTACTTTTTATTACACACACACACAGACACACACACACACACACACACGTGTGTGTGTGTGTGTGTGTGTGTGTGTGTGTGTGTGTGTGTGTGTGTGTGTGTGTGTGTGTGTGTGTGGTTGTGTGTGTGTGTGTGTGTGTGGTGTGTGTGTGTGTGTGTGTGTGTGTGTGTGTGTGTGTGTGTGTGTGTCTGTGTGTGATAAATAAACATGAATGGATAAATAAATAGATGAGTAAATGAATAAATGATTAAATAAAAGTGCAACTACGAGGCGCATTTGCTGTATGAATATTCCTAATAATAAAACGCTTCCCATTTGGTCCTTCAAACATCATTTCTCCCCCTATTTCTCCTCACCCAATCTCTCCTCTGTCCACAGAGAACTCTGCATCCCATGGGGGCAGACGATATCTGCATTTTAATGACAACACTCAGAACGTGACTCCTGGTCTGACAGACTCACTCTGGCTCCACAGGGAATGCTGGGGGAAAACCCAGTTTGGTTCCACAACTAACCTCATCATTGCATGTCCATCAGATGCCAGACACTGGGGACTGGAACAGCTCTCTACCAAGATTCTGAAAACTTCTGACAACTCTGTTTCTGAGTGAGAAGGAGCGACTCGGAATGGATCCACATCCTTCCTCGTCATATGATGCAGACATTCCCCATGACTAGTTGTACCAGTACAAGTTCTCGTTAGAGCAACCAGCACTAACGAAAGATGAATAATGAGCAAAGGAGTCGATCGGTGGATCCCCGTCAGTGAAAAATAGAATTATGCTTTTTTTTACGTCTGGATGTTGTTATAAAGTCAACCCCCCCCCCCCCCTAAGACAGGGCCGTTTGCATCACCCCTGAGGACAGCTGCAGAAGAAAGGCTTTTAAATTTAATCAAGTCGAAGGGGCAGACGCTGTGTGCGGTGCAATGTTGGCAGGGCCAAGACAAGCACGTGCCAGCGCCCCGTGAAAGCCGAAAAGAGGGCGAGGCACGCTGTAATGAACGGGAGTGCCGTTTGTGAACAGTCATCACTAATGACATTTGCCGAGTTGCCTCCTTTGTGGTTTGTCTGTCTTCACCAGACGACCCCCCCACTGCCAGCCGGTATCCTGGGACCGACTCCTTCACCACAATACCCACACCACCCTCCCGCCTTTCCCCCCCCTTCAGACAATACCCACGCCACCCTCCCCTCTCCCCCCCCTCCTTCACCACAATACCCCCGCCACCCTCCATCTCCCCACCCCCTCCTTAACAAATACCCACCGACCCTCCCACCTCCCCCCCCCTCCTTCACCCAAATACCCACGCCACCTCACATCTTCCCCCCTCCCTCCTTCACCACAATACCCACACCACCCTCCCATCTTCCCCCCCCCCCTCCTTCACCAGAATACCCACGCAACCCTCCCACCTTTCCCCCCTCCTTCAAACCACAATACCCACGCCACCCTCCCATCTCCCCCCCCCCTTCACCACAATACCCACGCCACCCTCCCACCTCCCCCCCCCCCCCTCCTTCACCACAATACCCACGCCACCCACCCCCCCTTCCCTGCCCTCTGTGACCCCTTCTTGCTTTACCCCCCCTCCTTCCACAAAAATACCCACGCCACCTTCCCACTCCCCCCCCCCCATCCTTCACCACAATACCCACGCCACCCTCCCACCTTCCTGCCCTTCTGTGACCCCTCTGCCCTTTACCTCCCCCTCCCTCCTTCACCACAATACCCACGCCACCCTCCCACCCCCCTCCTTCACCACAATACCCACGCCACCCTCCCACCCCCACCTCCTTCACCACAATGCCCACACCACCCTCCCACCCCCCCCCTCCTTCACCACAATACCCACGCAACCCTCCCACCCCCCCCTCCTTCACCACAATACCCACGCCACCCTCCCATCCCCCCTCCTTCACCACAATACCCACGCCACCCTCCCACCCTCCCCCCTTCTTCACCACAATACCACACGCCACCTTTCCCACCTCCCCGCCCTCCTTCACCACAATACCCACGCCACCCTACCCCCCACCTTCCCCCCTCCCTCATTCACCACAATACCCACGCCTACCCTTCCACCTTCCCCCCCCCCTCCTTCACCACAATACCCACGCCACCCTCCCACCCTTCCCCCCCCTCCTTCACCACAATACCCACGCCACCCTCCCACCTTCCCCCCCCCCCTCCATTTACCACCAATACCCTCGCCACCCCCCCCCCCTCCTTCACCACAATACCACGCCCCCTTCCACCTTCCCCCCCTCCTTCACCACAATACCCACGCCACCCTCCCACCTTCCTGCACTTCTGTGACACCTTCTGGCTTTAAAAACCCCCACCCTCCTTTACCACAATACCCACGCCCCCCTCCCACCCCCCCTTCCACCCCAATACCCCACGCCACCCTCCCACTTCTGCCCTTCTGTGACCCCTTCTTGCTTTACCCCCCCCCTCCTTCAACCACAACACCCACGCCACCCTCCCACCTTCCCCCCCCCTTCTTCACCACAACACCCACGCCACCCTCCCACCTTCCCCCCCCCTCCTTCCCACATCACCTAAAGCCACCCTCCACCTTCCCCCCTCCCTCCTTCACCACAACACCCACGCCACCCTCCCACCTTCCCCCCATTCCTTCACCACAATACCCACGCCACCCCCTATCTTCCCCCTCCTTCACCACAATACCCACGCCAACCTCCCACCTTCCCCCCCCTCCTTCACCACAATACCCACGTCACCCTCCCACCTTCCCCCCCCTCCTTCACCACAATACCCACGTCACCCTCCACCTTCCCCCCTCCTTCACCACAATACCCACGCCACCCTCCCACCTTCCCCCCCCCCTCCTTCACCACAATTCCCACGTCACCCTCCAACTTCCCCCCCCCTCCTTCACCACAATACCCACGCCACCCTCCCACTTCCCCTCCCCTCCTTCACCACAACACCCACGCCACCCTCCCACACCCCCCCCCCTTCCCACACCACGCCACCCTCCCACCTTCCCGCCCCTCTCACCACAACACCCACGCCACCCTCCCACCTTCCTGCCCTTCTGTGATCCCTCTTGCTTTACCTCCCCTCCCTCCCTCCTTCACCACAATACCCACGCCACCCTCCCCACTTCCCCCTCTCCTTCACCACAATACCCACGCCACCCTCCCACCTTCCCCCTCCCTCCTTCACAAAATACCCACGCCACCCTCCCACCTTCCCCCCCTCCTTCACCACAATACCCACGCCACCCTCCCATCTCCGCCCTTCTGTGACCCCTTCTACTTTAACCCCCCCCCGTCCTTCACCCCAATAACCCCCACGCCACCCTCCCACCTTTCCCCCCCCCCTCCTTCACCACAATACCCACGTCACCCTCCACCTTCCCCCCTCCTTCACCACAATACCACCCACGCCACCCTCCCCCGTCCCCCCTCCTTCACCCACATTACCACGTCACCCTCCCACCTTTCCCCCCCCCTCCTTCACCACATACCCGCCACCCTCCCACCTTCCCCCCCTCCTTCACCACAACACCCACGCCCCCTCCACCTCCCCTCCTCACCAAACACGCACCTCCCACTCCCCCCCTCCTTCACCACAACACCCGCCACCTCCCACCCTCCTTCACCTTACCCCCCCTCCTCCTCACCACACAACACCCACGCCACCCCTCCCACCTCCCCTCCTTACCACATCCCCACGCCCAAACCCCCCCCACCCTTCCTCCCCCCTCCTTCACCACAATACCCCGCCACCCTCCACCTTCCCCCCCTCCTTCACCACAAACCACGCCACCCTCCACCTTCCCCCCCTCCTTCACCACAATACCCGCCACCCTCCATCCTCCCCCCCCTTCACCACAATATCCACGCCACCCTCCCACCTTCCCCCCTCCCTCCTTCACCACAATACCCACGCCACCCTCCCACCCTCCCCCCCTCCTTCACCACATAACCCACGCCACCCTCCCACCTTCCCCCTCTCCTTCACCACAACACCCACGCCACCCTCCCATCTTCCTGCCCTTCTGTGACCCTTCTTACTTTAACCCCCCCCTCCTTCACCACAATACCCACGCCACCCTCCCTTCTGCTTACTCGTGACCCCTTCTTACTTTAATCCCCCCCTCCCTTCACCCACAAATACCCACGCCACCCTCCAACCTCCCCCTCCTTCACCACAATACCCACGCCACCCTCCCACCTTCCCCCCTTCCTTCACCACAATACCCACGCCACCCTCCCACCTTCCCCCTCCCTCCTTCACCACAATACCCACGCCACCCTCCCACCTTCCTCCCCCTCCTTCACCACAATACCCACGCCACCCTCCCACCTTCCCCCCCTCCTTCACCACAATACCCACGCCACCCTCCCACCCCCCCCCCTCCCATCCTCCCCCCACCTCCTTCCACCTACACAATACCCACGCCACCCTCCCACCTTCCCCCCCCTCCTTCACCACAATACCCACGCCACCCTCCCACCTCCCCCCCCCCCTTCACCACAATACCACGCCACCCTCCCACCTTTCCCCCCTCCGTCACCACAATACCCACGCCACCCTCCCACCTTCCCCCCCTCCTTCACCACAATACCCACGTCACCCTCCTATCTCCCCCCCCCCCTCCTTCACCACAATATCCACGCCACCCTCCCACCTTCCTGCCCTTCTGTGACCCCTTCTTGCTTTACCTCGCCCCCCCCCCCCCCTACTCCAAGTTCGATTCCTGTCTTTCTCCACTCTCTAGGAATTATCTGGCATTATCAGAATCATCAGCATTATGACCACGGCTAGTGATAACGCCAAATTGTGCACACGTACAATCCCTTAAGTTTTGCCTCCTTGGACACATCCTAGTCAATCATGTCATCAGAAAGACAAACTACTACTGGACTTTCTTCTTTGGGGGGAGGGGGGGGGGGGGAGGGGGGTTCTAGGCAAATATTTGACATCAATAGCAAGCTGGAGAAGAAAAAAGCGTCTTGAGCCAACAGGAGTTTGGGAAAGGGTGAACAGGGGAGTCCCTGATCAATGAAGTGCCATGAGATTCCCAATTCTGCCCCTGGTCCATGTTTGCTTCCTGCTTTGTGGAGGACCCAACAGCACCTTGGGCATAGTCAGATGTCAACCTTGACTCACCCCTCACAATGTCTCCTCCTGGGGCTATGGGAAATAGGCAGAAACGATCGCCTGTCTGTGGTATTCTAACTAAACGGTGGCCTGGAACGGTCGATCTTTGTGCAATAAAAATGCAAGAAAAAAAAAGGAAAAAGAGTCATCATGTCCTCTCACTCGGCCCTTGCACCATGTCCTTCGAAATCTCCCGATGGAGAGGAACTAACTCCAGTGGCGAAAAGTTCAGGGAGTGAAAGGGTTGCGGGAGGGAGGAGCAGTCAACCGATCATTAAGGCGGGAAGACGCAGCAGAGAAATTCATCACACACGTTTCTAACAGCAGCCCCGACTGCTTGGCATCTGTCATTCTATCATCGTCGACTTTGTCCATCGATTTTGCCCCCTAATTAGTCTCTTTTCATCCAATCGTATTTCCATGCAACGCCACGTTGTAATCCCAGATTTCAGTGTTGAGCTCACTGTTCAGTCATTTGGTCTATGTCGCAATCATGGCATTAGATTCCTTGCTCGTGACGTTTTTGTAATTATCAGATTTTTACAGTTTTATCAATTTCCTTTAAAACAAAATCTACCCCTTATTTTCATAATGATTATGTCTCTTCTTTTCATACTGACACGCGTATCTCAATATTTCAACAATATTAATTATCTACAATTTTAGGGGAGATGGTCTGACATAAGAAAGTAACACTCAGTCTTTCATACTGTGAACAAAGGACAATAAGGGTCACAAAAATACTGCCATTACTGCGTCACACGTCATTGTAGTCCGTTAGAATCAAGTAGTTCACCGTAGAGAGAAGCGAAGGGAGAAAACTCCCCGGCGCCTTCTTGCGCCTCAGGTTAAAAAAAAAAAGGAAAAGACCAGCGCCAACAAAACACCTGTCAACAATGTGAACACTGTAGAGTGTCAGGACCAAAACACCTGTCAACAATGTGAACACTGTAGAGGTCAGGACAAAACACCTGTCAACAATGTGAACACTGTAGAGGTCAGGACAAAACACCTGTCAACAATGTGAACACTGTAGAGGTCAGGACAAAACACCTGTCAACAATGTGAACACTGTAGAGGTCAGGACAAAATACCTGTCAACAATGTGAACACTGTAGAGGTCAGGACAAAAAACCTGTCAACAATGTGAACACTGTAGAGGTCAGGACAAAACACCTGTCAACAATGTGAACACTGTAGAGGTCAGGACAAAACACCTGTCAACAATGTGAACACTGTAGAGGGTCAGGACAAAACAACCTGTCAACAATGTGAACACTGCAGAGGGTCCATACAAAAACCTGTCAACAATGTGAACACTGCAGAGGGTCCATACAAAACACCTGTCAACAATGTGAAACACTGCAGAGGGTCCAGACAAAAACACCTGTCAACAATGTGAACACTGCAGAGGGTCCAGACAAAACACCTGTCAACAATGTGAACACTGCAGAGGGTCCATACAAAACACCTGTCAACAATGTGAACACTGCAGAGGGTCCATACAAAACACCTGTCAACAATGTGAACACTGCAGAGGGTCCATACAAAACACCTGTCAACAATGTGAACACTGCAGAGGGTCCAGACAAAACACCTGTCAACAACGTGAACACTGCAGAGGGTCAAGCTCAACTCTCTACCATTTCTTTGCAGTTACCCTCTCTCTCACTCCACACTTTCGCCCTACTCCAACCGGATTCCGTTTCATCCCATGTGCATGGTCTATTTTCTCAGCCGAACTGATCTCTGCATGTCTGTAAGAGTGTCTAGGCCGTGGTTATGCACGCGCGTGCGCGCTCGATTGGTGTGTTTCCTGTTGACAGGAGGAAATCGATTGGTGTGTTTCCTGTTGACAGGAGGGAATCGATTGGCGTGTTTCCTGTTGACAGGAGGGAATCGATTGGTGTGTTTCCTGTTGACAGGAGGGATCGATTGGTGTGTTTCCTGTTGACAGGAGGGAATCAACTTGTGATCTGGGATCCCGCAACGATTATGTTGACCCATTGCATCTCCACTCTCACCTTCCCTCTGTTTATTGACATTGTTTTGTCTGTCTGTGCAGGGATTGTAGAATAAAGTTTTTGATAAGATTTGCTTCCCTGACAGAGACTGATGTGGAGAAGGGAGAATGTGGAAAAAAATCAGCGGAGCCAGCCTGCTGCAAACAAACTGTTTAATCTCTGTCTGTCTGTCTGTCTGAGTGACTGTCCCTCTCTTTCTCTCCGTGCTTCGTTCCCCCCCCTCTCTCTCTCTCTCTCTCTCTCTCTCTCTCTCTCTCTTTCTCTCTCTCTCTCTCTCTCTCTCTCTCCTTCCTGTTCCCCCTTTCTCTCTCTGTCTCCCTCTCTCTCCTCTCTCTTCTTTTTCTTTCTTCCTTTCTCTTTCTCCTTTAATGCTCCCCCCGTCTCTTTCTCCGTCTGTCCTCCTGCCCCCCCCCTCCTCTCTCTCTCCATCAGCCATTCTATTCATGTTTTATTCTTTAAGGCATAATTAACTGTGCCGGATGTTTGATTAATCTTACCAAGTCTATTTTGTTTTGTTGTTTGATTTTCTTTAGATATTGTGCTGGAAACGCTTTTTGTTTGTTTGTTTTATTGTCTGTTGTTGCATTTGGGTAGTGGTAGGCGTGGATGGAGAGGAGAGATGGTGGCATTGTTAGCCTTCGGGTAATGTGTTGGTGAGCTATGATGTCATACATCGAAATACGACATGCATTTATTTATTCTTTGTATATGTTCTATAGCACAGATGCTTAGCGAGAACAGGACATGGCAATTTTTTTTTCCCCTTTTTTTTCTTATATCTGTCGCTGTTCTTAATCCTTAATCCTCAAGTTCTTTTATTTATTAATGGAAACTTGGACTATGTACGTTAATCAAACTGGTCTTCTGAAAAAAAAATGTAGGAAATGTGTATGTTTTTTCACTCTTCTTTGATGAAAGAACAACAGTAAGCACAGATGGTGGGGTTAGGTGTATAAAGGTGGGAAGACACAAGGGTGGCTGGGGGGTGGGGGTGGGGGTGCGGGGTATGGTGGAACAGGGGAGGATGGAGGTATAGGAGA
>CM031609.1:482757-487757 GCA_018398815.1 Conus ventricosus | reverse complement strand
GGGAGGGGGGGTTCAGGGAGGGGGATGGGGGGGGGAGGGGAGAGGGGGGGGGTTTTTAGAGAAGGATGCCGATATCTGAAAAGGTGTGGTTGTTTTGTGGGGTATTTTTGAAAGTTGGGGGTTCTATCCCCCCTTCCTGTCAATGACTGGTGTCTGTCAGACTGGTCAATGCATTTGGTCGTTGTTTCCCCCTCAGTCTGCATGAAAAACAGTTTCCCCGGGTTGCCTGGGGAAGGGGGGAAGGGGGCATGGGGATTTTCGGTTTTGGTGGGGGGTGAAGTTTTCGGTTTTCTTTGCTTTTTTTTGTTCGCAATTGTCATTTTTTTTTTGGAAACTCCCCCCCCCCCCCCCCCTCCCTCTCCTCTCCCTTTCCTCATTTTATTTCATTTCCGATGTTGTATCCCTTAAAGGGGGGGGATGTGAAAAAGCGCGCGGATATTTTTCCTCCCAAAGTTTTTTATTCTTTTTCCCCCCTCCCTCCCCCCTTCTCTCTTCTCTCTCTCTCTCTCTCTGTTTCACTGGTAATCTTTCATGTATGTATTTTGCAGGACAGCCAGAGAGAGTGAGAGAGGGAAACACAGATGGCTTGCCTAATTTACGCCGAGCAGGGCATTTGGGGGGAGGAGAGGAGGGGAGAGGGGGAGAGAGGGGGAGGAGGGGAAAGGAGAGAGAGGGGGGAGAGGGGAGAGAGAGAGAGGGAAGAGAGAGAGATTTTCTAATGACAGTATCTTTTTGTTTGTGCACCCCAAAAACAGGAGCAAACAGACACCCAACAGAGCAGACAGACAGACGCACACACACACTACACACACTTGCACACAAAAAACACACACACGAATGCAGCAGTGTGCACACACACACACACCCCCTCACTCATGAGTGGAAGACAGCTAGAAGAGAGAGAGAGAGAGAGAGAGGAGAGAGAGAGAAGAGAGAGGGGAAAGAGAGGGGGAAAGAGGGAGGGGAGAGAGAGGAAAGAGAGAGAGAGAGAGAGGAAGAAAAGCAGACAGACAGACAGACAGAAAAAGGGACAGAGTTTATATTTCAAATGGTCTGTTCTGCAATGTACTTTTAATGTTGTTCACAAACTCTTAAGTCGGAGAGAACATTCTTCACTGCCAGACTGGAAAATCCAAATGAACAACCTTTTGCTCCACTGGGGGCAGAGGAGGCATGGAGAAGAAAAGTGCACACAGAGAGGGTATATTGAAGGGGTTGTGTGTGTGGGGGGGGGGGGGGGGGGGGGGGGGTGTGTGTGAAGGGGTTTACCCCTTTTAGTTGGAGTTGCCTCATCTTCTGTGCCTCTTCCGTGGCATTACTGTCATGCACTCATCGGCTCCCGGCCATCACAGCCACATCCAGGCTCGTCCAGCCGAAAGCTCGGCACTGTCAGTCCTCAGGCTACTGTGTGTGAAGGGGGTTAATTCATTCCCGTCTGGTCAAGTACGTCCACATAAGAGAAAAAACGACAACGACTCTGTGCAGACTGCCTTGTCAGAACGCTGCAACGCGCAGGCGCTCACACGAATACATATACATGACCTAGGCGTTCATGTCGAGCTTTTAGACCAGTTCAGTCAATAAAAAGTGCACTGCGCAGGATAAAAGAGTAAATTTCAATTTTGCGCTGGGTGGAACGGTTAACTTTCTGTCAGTGTTTGTGGTATTTATGTAAAAACGCCACGACCCTCCTTTTCCCTATTACTTTCAAACACTTCGTAACAGTAAAAAAAATGTGTTTAGTTAGGCAACACTATATTTTGTGGGCTTTTGTTTTTAAACATTAAAAAAGTAGGTTGTGGCTCCTTTAAAACGAAAGCGGAAACAGGGTTTGTAGGTTTTTGTAACTGATCATATGAAACCAAACATCTTAATATATAAACGATAAGTGTATAAATCAATAAGAGAAATCATGTTGGAAATTTGCGGTATAAGAAGTGCTGTCGATAAATGCTTCCTATTCAGTCCTGCCTGATAACATTTCTCTTCGCCTCATAGCTCCCTCTTCTCTCCTCATCCCCGTATTCTGTTTTCTTCACTCAGTCTCAGCTCTGTCCAAGAGAACTCTTCATCCCATGGGGGCAGACGATATCTGCATTGTGATGACAGCATCAGAACGTGACTCCTGGTCTGACAGACTTACTCTGGCTCTATAGAGGATGCAGGGAGAAAATTTCTCTCAGACAACTCTCTTTGAGTAATGAGCAGCGATTTGGAACGGATGTCTCTTCATGTTATGTAACGCGAATATTCTATCTAACTATTTGTGCAAAAAAAAAGAAAAAGCACAGCCAGCCAGCACTAATGGATGATGAATAGTAGGCAAGTGAGATCATGGATGGATTCTGTGGGTGAAGGACATGATTATGGTTCTATGGATTCTAGTGGGTGAAGGACATGATTATGGTTCTATGGATTCTAGTGGGGTGAGGACATGATTATGGTTCTATGGATTCTAGTGGGTGAAGGACATGATTATGGTTCTTTTGGATTCTAGTGGGTGAAAGGACATGATTATGGTTCTATGGATTCTAGTGGGTGAAGGACATGATTATGGTTCTATGGATTTAGTGGGTGAAGGACATGATTATGGTTCTATGGATTCTAGGTGGGTGAAGGACATGATTATGGGTTTTTTTAGCTTTCAGAGTCCTTATAACATCTTTCTCCCAAGAAAGGAGCATGTGTTTTCCCTTTAAATGGGTCACAGGAGAAAGGCTTTCATTCATTGGAGTTAATGAAATCAATAGCTAGTGCCAGGTACGTCGGTCAGGAAAGACAAGTGTGTGCCAGACCGTTGCAGGGCCAAGAGAAGGCGAGGCATGGTGTAATGAGAAGGTCGGTTCTAAACAATCATCGTCAGTCACAAAGAGAAGGCGAGGCATGGTGTAATGGAAGGTCGGTTCTAAACAATCATCGTCAGTCACAAAGAGAAGGCGAGGCATGGTGTAATGAGAAGGTCGTTTCTAAACAATCATCGTCAGTCACAAGAGAAGGGAGCATGGTGTAATGGAAAGGGCGGTTTAAAACAACTCGCCCGTCAAAAGAGAAGGCGAGCATGGTGTAATGAGAAGGCGTTTTAAAAAATCACCCAGCACAAAAAAGAAAGGGGGGTGGTGTAATGAGAAGGTGGTTTAAAAAAATCATCTCAGTCACAAAGAAAGGCGAGGAGGGGTAATGAGAAGGTCGTTTCTAAACAATCATCGCCAGTCCCCAAAAAGAAGGCAGGCTGGTGTATGAGAAGGTCGGGTTTTTAAACAAAAAACGTCAGTCACAAAGAGAAGGGGACATGGTGTAATGAGGGGGGTTTTTAAACAATCTTTGTCATCACAAAGAGAAGGGGGAGGATGGTATAACAAAGGTCGTTTCTAAAAAAATCATCGCGTCACAAAGAGAAGGGGGGGGGGAGGCAGGAAATAGAAGGTCGTTTTTTAAAAAATCTCGCCAGACCAAACCCCCGCGCTTTGCCAGATCGCCCCCTTTTCAGTCTCCCCCGACACCCTCCCCCGCTCCGCCAGTGTCCTGGGAGTGGACCCCTCCACCAATCCCAACCCCTATCCCACCTCCCTTCCCCTTCCCGTTTTCCTCCTGGCCCCAGTCGTGCTTGGCTCACTCGGCTCTGTCAATCTTTTTCGATGAATTATTCGGTGTTACCAACATCGTCATTAACATGCTTGTCGTGGCCGGGGTGACGAGGAGCTGTCCCACGAAGTAGTAGTACTTTAATTTAACGTCTTTTCAAAAACTATGTGATATTAGCTGTGTATGTATAGTCCCGAAATTTTTTGGGCCTCCTTGGAAGCGTCCAAGTCAGATGTATCTTCAGGATGCAAATCACTTCAGGTCTATTCTCTGGGGAAAGGAGCAGGGCAAATATTTGGCATGGATTGATGATGGGAGAGGGAAATGTCTGTGGGAAAATAGGAAACGGGGAGAAGGGGAACAGGGGAATTTAAGATTAACTAAGTTCTTTCCTTGGTACGTGATGGGCTTTGTGTTGGGCCCCAGCTCCCCCCCTCCCCCCCCCCCCCCCAATTTATCCCCAAAACAGTTTAGGGTTTCTGACGTCACCTTGACTCACCCCTCAAATGTCCTCTCCCTGGGGCTATGGAGATTTGCAGAAACGATCGCCTGTCTGTGATATTTTTTACTGCAGGCTGGTTAAGGGTGGTCGATCGTTGTGCGATTAAAAAAAGGCAGAAAGAAAGCCATTCCTCTTCGCTCAGCCCCAGCCATTCTCCTAAATAAAAGCCCAGGACAGGGTGGGAACTAACCACAGGGTGGAATGCTCGGAGAGTGGAAAAGTTAGGGGAAGGGAACTGGGTTGGGGGAGGGACAGGCAGTCAAACAGACAGTTAAGATGGGAAAGAAACAGCAGAGAAATTAATCACACACGTTTCTGATAGCAGCCCGGAGTCGCGACATCTGTGGTCAATCATGCTTGACTTTGTCCGATTTTTCCCAATCGTCTGTTTAGCCTCATCGTGTTTGCAGCCAACACTCGATTGGTCACTTTGGTTTCCAATGTTCATCTCGCTGTTTGTTCTGTAGTCTGGTGAGCGTGAAATTCAATGAATGGGGTTCCTTTCCCATGTGCTTTTCCCCATTTTACCCCGGGCTTTGTCCGCTTTCAATTTTCCATCTACTCATGTATGTCACTGAAGACTTCTTTAGTCGTTCAGTGTTGTCTTCACATTCATCAGACATCAGTTTGGTTGATTGATTTCCGATTCATTTGAAAGATGAGGGAATGATTAAGATTTTATAATTAATGTATTTGTTTATCTTGTGATTATTTCAGACATGTGTATACAGTTTACTGACAGATCGAAGAAAGTTTCTCTCTATCCATGTTTTATACAACTCAGTATTTCGCATGTCTCTTTTTTCAGACGTTTCTGTACTGCTTACTCATCATTGATCATTTACTTCCAGGATTGCGATCCTTAATAATGCTTTGTTTTGCAAGGGGGTGGGGGAGGGGGGTACCCTTTTATATC
>CM031609.1:458609-468609 GCA_018398815.1 Conus ventricosus | reverse complement strand
GGGGAGGGGAAAGTGTGGGCTAGTTTCTTTCTTAAGAATGGTTTTAATAATGGAAGGGGGTAGAAGTTGTGCTCATGCATTATTTTAAAAATGATGGGTGTGAAATGTTCCTTTCTTATTCTTCTTAAATGGATGTGGGTGGGAATGTCTTCCTTTCTGATATCTTCAAAAATGGTGAAGGAGGGAATTTACTTCTTCATATGGATGAAGGGGTAGGGGAAAGGGTGGCCTAATGTCATTACTTCTTCAATATTGTAAGGGGTAGGGAAGTGTTGCTTACTGTCATTCTTTCTTCATAATGGATGAGGGGTAGGGAAAGTTGTGCTCTACTGTCATTACTTACTTCAATATTTAAAGGGTAGGAAGTGTGGCTTATGTCATTATTTCATTTTTATTAGGTGGTAGGGGAAGTGAGTGCTACTGTGCATTATACTTTCTTCAATAATGGATGAAGGGGTAGGGGAAGGTGTGTGCTCTACTGTCATTATTCTTTCTCAATAATGGAAAGGGGTAGGGGAAGTGTTGTGCTCTATGTCATTACTTTCTTCAATAAGGATAGGGGTAGGGGAAGTGTGTGCTCTACTGTCATTACTTTCTTCAATAATGGATGAAGGGGTGGGGAAGTGTGTGCTCTACTGTCATTACTTCTTCAATAATGGATGAAGGGTAGGGGAAAGTGTGTGCTCTACTGTCATTACTTTCTTCAATAATGGATGAAGGGGTAGGGGAAAGTGTGTGCTCTACTGTCATTACTTTCTTCAATAATGGATGAAGGGGTAGGGGAAAGTGTGTGCTCTACTGTCATTACTGTCTTCAATAATGGATGAAGGGGTAGGGGGCAAGTGGAGGGAGTGGAGGAGGAGCAGACAGCAAGCCACAAGAAAAAGAAATTGAAAACTAAAATTAGGAGAGAGAGAGAGAGAGAGAGAGAGAGAGAGAGAGAGAGAAGAAGAGAGAGAAAAGAGAGAGAGAGAGAGAGAGAGAAAAGAGAGAGAGAGAGACAGAGACACAGAGAGAGAGAGAGAGAGAGAGAGAGAGAGAGAGAGAGAGAGAGAGAGAGAAAATTCTTTATTTACGACGATAATAGATAAGCACTGAAGAGCTTTTCTTACATCCAGTCCTACGCCCTAAGTAGGGACTACAACATGCAGTGAAATGAAATAAAAATAATGAGAGAGAGAGAGAAGATAGAGAGAGAGAGAGAGAGAGGAGGAAGAGAGAGAGAGGAGAGAGAAGAGAGAGAGAGAGAGAGTGAGAGAGAGAGAGAGAGAGAGGTTTCAACAATACGCAGCAGACAGAAAGATGAAATTGAATGGAAAGGTAAAAGAAAACAAAAATAACGACAGACAGGGAAGGGACAGAAGGAAGGAAAGCAAAGGGAATCTATATCTAGGGTGAAGACGGCACACTGCCAGCATGCTGCATTGGAGGAGAAAAAGAACTACCTTGATCACACCAATCCGGGTCAGGATATCTCCCACCCACTCCCCCCCTTACTCCCCACCCTGAACCATCTCTCCCCCCCCCCCCCAACTCCCCCTTTCCTTCTGCTCCCTCGCGGTGTGCTCCATCCTGCGTGTTGCTGCCCACGCGACGTATAGATAAATCTAATCATCGCTGATCGCTCGGCGACTCGCGCCGCCATTTGCATCTGACAGCTTCGCTCGACACGCCAGCTTCTGATCTCGTGTTGTCTCAGACACGGCGCTGAGGCGTGACGTTGACGATCCATTTCCGGTCGACGTCATCAGGGTTCCCCTCGAAAGACAAGCAGTTTGGACGAATAGTCCAGCTGGGGGAAGGAGGGGGGGTGGCAGGGAGGGAGGAGTGGGAGGGAGTGGGAGAGGGAAAGGACGTGTAGACATAGAGATGCCAGATATCTGAGAAGGTGTGGTTGTTCTTGTGTGTATTCTGAATGTCTGGCGGGTTCTTATCCACCCTGCTCCTGCCAATCACTGGTGTCTGTCAGACTGGTCACATGCACTTTTGTCTTTAGGTTTTGGTCGCTTGTTTCCTCCCTCAGTCTGCACTGTACACAGTTTCCGCGTGGTTGCCTCAGGTGGAAGGGGGAAGTGGGGCATGTGTTGTATGTATATTTCTTGTTTATGTGTGGGCTCTGGGTGTGAGATTTTCTGCTGTTTTCCATTAAGGACTCTTTTTTTTCTCAGTTCTTTGTCACTATTGTCACATTTGGTTTTGCTGTAGCTCCTCCTTTTCTCTCTCTTCTCTCTCTCTCTCTCTCTCTCTCTCTCTCTCTCTCATCTCTCTCTCTCTCTCTCTGTGTTTCACTGGTCACAACATCTTTCATGTATGTATCCTGCAATTGCAGACACAGCAGCAGAGAGAGGGAGAGAGGCAGAAAACACAGATGGCTTGCCTATCATTTATGCAGAGCAGGAGCATGGGGGAGGAGAGAGAGAGAGAGAGAGAGAGAGAGAGAGAGAGAGAGAGAGTGAGAGAGAGAGAGAGGCATACAGACAGACAGACAGAGAGAGAGAGAGAGAGAGAGAGAGAGAGAGAGAGAGGGAGAAAGATTTTCTCATGACAGTATCTTTATTGTATCTGTGCACCCAATAACAGGCAGCTAAACAGACCAGACACAGACACAGACACAGACAGACAGACAGACAGACGACACACACACACACACACACATACACACACACACTTGCACACAACACACACACACGAATGCACGCACGTGTGCACCCCCCCCCCCTCACTCAGAGTGGAAGACAGCTAAGTAGAAGAGAGAGAGAGAGAGAGAGAGAGAGAGAGAGAGAGAGAGAGAGAGAGAGAGAGGAGAGACAGACAGACAGAGAGAGACAGAGAGAGACAGACAGAAAGACAGACAGACAGACAGACAGACAGAGAGACAGAGACAGAGATAGAAAGAGGGACAGATTTTATATTTCAAATGGTCTGTTTTGCAGTGGACTTTTAATGTTGTTCACAACTCTTAAGTCGGAGAAGAACATTCTTCACTGCCACACTGGAACATCCGATTGACAACCTTTTGCTCCACTGGGGCACAGAAGGCATGGAGAAGAAAAGTGCACACAGAGAGGGGTATATTGAAGGTGGGGTGGTGTGTGTGTGTGTGTGTGTGTGTGTGTGTGTGTGGTGGTGTTGTGTGTGTGTGAAGGGTACCCCTTTTAGTTGGAGTTGCCTCATCTTCTGTGCCTCTTCCGTGGCATTACTGTCATGCCACTCAATCGGCTCCCTGGCCATCACAGCCACATCCAGGCTCGTCCAGCCGAAAGCTAGGCACTGTCAGTCGTCAGGCTACTGTGTGTGAGGGGGGTTAATTAATTCCGTCTGGTCAAGTGCGTCCACATAAGAGAAAAAACGACAACAACGACTCTGTGCAGACTGCCTTGTCAGAACGCTGCAACGCGCAGGCGCTCACACGAATGCATATACATGACCTAGGCGTTCTTGTCGAACTTTCCAGATCAGTTCAGTCAGTAAAAAGTGCACTGCGCAGGATAAAAGGGTAAATTTCATTTTGCGCTGGTGGAACGGTTAACTTCTGTCAGTGTCTTGTGGTATTTATGTAGAATGCCACGACCCTCCTTTTTTTTTCTCCTATCACTTTCAAACACTTCGTAACAGAAAAATGTGCTTAGTTAGGCAACACTATATTTTGTGGGCTTTTGTTTTCAAACATTGAAAAGTAGGTTGTGGCTCCTTTGAAACGAAAGCGGAAACATGTGTAGGTTTTTGTAACTGATCATATCAAACCAAACATCTTAATATATAGACGACTAAGTGCATAAATCAATAAGAGAAATAATGTTGGAAATTTACTGTACAAGAAGTACTGTCGATAAAATGCTTCCTATTCAGTCCTGCCTGATAACATTTCTCTTGGCCTCATAGCTCCCTCTTCTCTCCCCCATCCCCCGTATTCTGTTTCTCTTCACTCATCTCAGCTCTGTCCACAGAGAACTCTGCATCCCATGGGGGCAGACGATCTCTGCATTGTGATGACAGCACTCAGAACGTGACTCCTGGTCTGACAGACTTACTCTGGCTCTATAGAGGATGCAGGGAGGAAATTTCTCTCAGACAACTCTCTTTGAGTAATGAGCCGCGATTGGAACGGATGTCTCCTTCACTGTTATGTAACGCGAATATTCTATCAAACTATTTGTGCAAAAAAAAACAAAAAAAAAACAACACAGCCAGCCACACTAATGGATGATGAATAGCAGGCAAATGAGATCATCGATGGATTCTAGTGGGTGAAGGATATGATTATGGTTCTTTTAGCTTTCAGAGTCCTTATAACATCTTTCTCCCAGAAAGGAGCATGTGTTCTTCCCTTTAAATGGGTCACAGGAGAAAGGCTTTCATTCATTTGGAGTTAATGAAATCAATAGCTAGTGCCAGGTAACGTCGGTCAGGAAAGACAAGTGTGTGGCAGACCGTTGCAGGGCCAAAGAGAAGGCGAGGCATGTGTAAATGAGAAGGTCGTTTCTAAACAATCATCGCCAGTCACCAGCGACATTTGCCAGATCGCCTCCCTTTGTGGCTTGTCAGTCCTCACCAGACGACCATCCTCAGCTCCGGCCAGTGTCCTGGGACCGGACCCCTCCACCACAATGCCCACACCTATCCCACTTCCCTTCCTTCCCCAAAATTTCCCTTTTGGCCCCAGCTCTTACTTGGCTCACTCGGCTCTGTCCATCTTACTTTCCATGAATTATTCGGTGTTACCAACATAGTCATTAACATGCTTGTCATGGCCGGGGTGACGAGGAGCTGTGCACGTATAGTCCCGTAAAATTTTGCCTCCTTGGAAGCGTCCAAGTCAGATGTGTCTTCAGAGATGCAAATCACTTCAGGCTCTATTCTCTGGGGAAAGGAGCAGGCAAATATTTGGCATGGATTGATGATGAGAGGGAAAATGTCTGTGGAAAATAGGAAACGGGAGAGTGAACAGGGAATTCAAGATTAACTAAGTTCTTTCCTTGGTACGTGATGGCTTTGTGTTGTGCTAGCCCCCCCCTCCCCTCCCTCCCCCCAATTTATCCCAAAGCAGTTTAGGCATATTCTGACGTCACCCCTGACTCATCCCTCAGAATGTCCTCTCCCTGGGGGTATGGAGATATGCAGAAACGATCGCCTGTCTGTGATATTCTTACTGCAGGCTGGTCAGGATGGTCGATCGTTGTGCGATTAAAAAAAGGCAGGAAGAAAGAGCCATTCCTCTCGCTCAGCCCCAGCACCATCTCCTAAATAAAACCCCAGACAGTGGGGGGGAAATAACAAGAGGGGGAAAAGCTCGGGGGAGTGGAAAATTTGGGGGGACTGGGTAGGGGGGGGGGAAGGCGTCAAAGACTTTAAAAAAAAGTTTATGTTGTCACAAACTCTTAAGTCGGTGAAGGAACCATTCTTCACTGCCACCACTGGAACATCCGATTTGACAACCTTTTGCTCCCCACTGGGGCAAAGAAAAGGCATGGAGAAGAAAAAGTGCACACAGAGAGGGAGGTATATTGAAGGGTAGTGTCGTGAGTGCTGTGTGTGTGCATTGTCGTGTGGGTTGTGATGTGTGTGTGTTGTCGTTAGTGAGTGGTGGTGTGTGTGGGGTGTGTTGTGTGCTAGAAGCGCGTACCCCTTTTAGCTTGGAGTTTGCCTCATCTTATGATTGCCCTCTTCCGTGGCCCATTTACTCTGTCATGCACTTCTCACATCGGGCTCAATCGCGCCAATCACAGCAAATCCAGCGATAGTCCAAGCCGAAAGCTAGGCACCTGGTCAGTCGTTAAGGCTACTGTGTCGTGACTGAGGGCGGGTGTTGTTTTATTTAATTCCGTCTGGTCAAGTTGCGTCCCAATAAGAGAAAAAAAAAAAGAAAAAACGACAACAACGAATATGTGCAGACTGCCTTGTAGAACGCTGCAACGCGAGGCTCTCACACGATTGCATATACATGCCTAGGCGTTCTTGTCGAAATTTCCAGAATCAGTTCAGTCAGTAAAAAGTGTTAAAGTGGCACTGAGCACGGAATAAAATTTTATTAAAATTAGTAGATTATTGATAAATTTATTATTTTATAAAAGGGGTGTTTTATAAATTTCAATTTTGCCGCTCGGTGGACTGGAACGGTTTAACTTTCTAGTCAGTGTCTTGTGGGTTATTTATGTTAGAATGCCACGGACCCTCCTTTTTTTTTTCTCCTACACTTTCAAACACTTCGTAACAGAAGTAAAGTGTGCTAGTCTTCGTAGGCCAACACTATATTTTGTGGGCTTTTTGTTTTTCAAACATTGCAAAAGTAGGTTGTGGCTCCTTGGAAACGAAAGCGGAAAAAAAACAGGGTAGTTGTAGGTTTTTGTTTTGTAAACATGATCATATCAAACCAAAATTTAAAATATATGAGACGACTAAAGTGCTTAAAATCAATAAGAGAAATAATGTTGTCGGGAAATTTACTGTACAAGAAATTACTGTCGATAAAAATGTTTCCTATTCAGTCCTGCCTGATTAACATTTCACTTGGCCTATGCTCCCTCATCTTCTCTCCCCCATCCCCGTTTATTCGGTTTTCTCTTTCAATCTGTCTCAGCTCTGTCAACAGAGAACTCTGCATTGCATACCATGGGCCGGCAGGAACATGACGATTTATCTCTGCTTTTGTGATACAGCACTCAGAACCCGTCGTCTCCTGGTTTCTGACAGACTTACTCTGGCTTCTATACGGGATTGCAGGAGGGAGGAAGGAAATGTCTTCTAGCCACCAAAAAAAAAAAAACACAAAAAAACACACAAATAACACAAAAACCAAACAACTCTCTTTGAGTAAATGAGCGCGATTTTGGAACGGATGGTCTCCTTAACTTTATTTCGTCTAACGCGAATATTCTTTAAATACAACACTATTTGTCTTGCAAAAACAAAAAACAAAAAAAAAAAAAAAAAAAAACAACACAGCCAGCCATCACTAATGGATTGCTGAATAGCAGGCAATGAGTCATCGAAGGGATTCTAGTGGCGTTGAAGACGGATATGATTATGGTTTCTTTTAGCTTTCAGAGCCTTATAACATTCCTTTTCTCCCAGGAAAGGAAAGGAGCATGTGCGTTACCCTTCCCTTTAAATGGGTCCACAGGGAGGAGGGAAGAGATATAAAGGCTCTTTCATTGCACATTTGGACGTTAATTGAATCCATTTGCTAGTGCCATGGTAAAGTCGCGTAAGGGAAAAAGACAACGTCGTGTGGCAGCAGGACCGTTGCAGGGCCCACAGAGACAGAGAAAAAGAGAAGGCGAGGCATGGTTGTTAATGAGAACGGTCTCGTTTTATCCGGGGTTTTCCTAAACAATATCGCCAGTCACCAGCGACATTTGCCAGATCCGCCTCCCCTTTGTGGCTTGTCAGTCTCACACCAGACGGACCCCAGACGACCATTACTCAGCTCCGGCCAGTGTCCTCCTGCGGAACCGGAACCCCTCCACCACAAATGACCACACCTATTCCCACTTCCTTCCTTCCCATATTAATCTTCTGGCCCCCAGCTCTTACTTGGCCTCACTCGGCTATGTCCATTCTTTATTTCCATGAATATTCGGTGTTACCTCACATAGTAATCTAACATGCATGCTTGGCGTTCTTGTCATGGCCGGGGGTTTGCGGGACGAGGCTGGTAGCGGGTGACCCGAGGACGATGTTGCAGTATAGTACCGGGTAAGTTTTGCCTCCTTGGACAAAGCCTTCCAAAGTCAGATGTGTCGTCAGAGATGCAAATCACTTCAGGCTCTATTCTCTGGGAGAAAGGAAGCAGAGCAGGCAAATATTTTTGGATGGATAATTGATGATGGCGAGGGCGAAATATGTCCCTGTGGGAAAAAATAGGAAACGGGAATGAGAGTGAACAGGGGGAATTCAAGATTAAATAAGTTCTTTCCTTGGTACGTGATCGGCTTTGTGTTTTGTTGCCTAGGCTCCCCCCCCCACCCCTCCCTCCCCCAATTAATACCAAAGCCACAGTTTAAGTTTAACGTTGTTTAGGAACTATTTATTCTGACCGTCACCTGACCATCATCCCTCAGAATGTCATCTCCCTGGGGGATATGGAGATATGCAGAAGCAAACGATTTCGCCTGTCGGTGAATTTCTTACTGCAGGCCTCTGGTCAGGGGGCCATGGGTCGGTATCGTTGTTCTGTAGCCGATTAAAAAAAGGCAGGAAGAAAGAGAGAGGCCATTCCTCTCGCTCATAGCCCAGCCACCATCTCTAATAAAACCCCCCAGACAGTTGCGGGAATAACCACAGAGGTGGGAATGCTCGCGTGAGTGGAGAACAAAAAAGTTTAGGGGTGGGGACGTGGGTGTAGGGGAGGAGGGACAGGCACGTCAACAGACAGTTAAGGGTAATGGGAAGAAGCAGCAGAGAAATTAACTCGCACACGTTTATGTTTCTGATAGAAGCACCGAGAAAAAACAGTCACGACATCTCGTGGTTCAATCCTGCTTGACCTTTGGTCCACAGGATTTTTCCCTATCAGTTGTTTATGCTAATCGTCGTTTGCAGCCAACACTCTATGGTCAACTCTTGGGTTTCAATGTTCATCTCGCTGTATTCTTCTGTTATTCTCTGCGTGGAGCCAGTGAAATTCAATTCGAATGGCGAGTTCCTTTCAATGTGCTTTTTCCCACCATTTACCTGGGCTTTAGTTTGTTCCGCTACAATTTCATCTACTCAGGTAAGTCACTGAAGATTATTTAGTCGTTCAGTGTTTTCTTACATTCATCAAGGACATCAGTTGGTTGATTAATTTCGATTCATTTGAATGGAAGAGGGAAGGTGATTAGATTTTATGATAATGTTATTTGTTGTTTATCTTTTGATTAGTTCAGACATGTGTTAAACCGTTTACTGACAGATCGAAAGAATGTTTCTATATATCCATGATTTATAAATCTGTATTACGCATGTTCTTTTTTCAGACGTTTCTGTACTGCTTACTCATCATTGCTGCATTTACTTCCCGGATGCGCTTTGTTTCTAGCCCCAAGGGGGGCGGTGGGGGAGGAGAGGATGGTTTACCTTGTAGATCCCCACTTTGAGTTTCCCAAAGTACAAGTTTATTTATGATCTTTTCCTTGTCTTGACAAACCAGTTTCATATTTTGTCCAGTCTTCTGTTCGATCCAACTGTTATAAAACATCCATCGTCGTATGTCCATCCCTGATGAAGGGAGAATAAATCGGAAATACTCTCACTGAATTTGTGCTTGCTGGCATCGGGAAGTCTTGTATTCTATATAATAAGACGTGCCCCCACTATGTTCGATACAGCCACAGCGGGTTTTTGGTTTCCGTCAGGACTGACAGTGACAAGGGACCTGAGCAGCAACTATAGTAGGTGTAGCGTTTTGGAATTTTTTTTTTATTAGTAGTATTATCATTATCATCATCATCATTGTTGTTGTATTTCATTCATCATCATCATCATCATCATCATCATCATCATCATCATCATCATAATAATTCATCATCATCAGCAGCACAGCAGCAGCAGCAGCATGAGGCATCTACTTCTCATCATCCATACATCATCATCTCATCTCATCATATCATTGTTATTATTATCTTACTATTGTTGTTGGTTATCTTTAATTATTGAAAACTAATTTTACAACTATCCTCATCATCATCATAATTCATGATCATCATCATCATAATCTCATCATCATCATTCATCATCCATCATCATCATCATATCGCCGTCATCAAACTTTTTTTTACTTCGTACTATTGTTAGCATAAGGGCTACAATGTACCTGCTTTTTGCGTCAGAAGCACTGTGTTCCACAACAATCGGAATTCTAATAGAAGGTATTTGGGAGTCGAGGGGAAAGTCCCCTGGCAAAAATCCTGCGTCTCATTTCATAGCAAGAACAGGAAAAAAAAAAAATAAAAAAAAAAAAAAAAAAAACAAAAAACAAAAAACCCGCACAACAACAAAACAACAACAAGCTGATACAATA
>CM031609.1:451109-453609 GCA_018398815.1 Conus ventricosus | reverse complement strand
AGGGGGGGGTGGGGGGGGGGGGGCGGGGCGGGGGGGGGGAACGGGGGGGGAGGTCCTGAGAGAGAAGAGGTGGGAAGGGTGGGCAGGGAGGAGGTATAGGAAGACTCACTTGCTTATGTATCTATACCCTGTCGGTCTTATTCAGCAAGGGTCTGTCTGGGGAATTTTGTGTGTGTGTGTTGTGTGTGTGTGTGTGTGTGGTGTGTGTCAGGTGTGGGTGTGTGTTCTGTGTGCAACGTGACGGTGAGTGTGTGTCTTGTGTGTGTTGTTGTGTGGTGTGTGTGTGTTGTTTTGTGTGGTGTGTGTTGTGTGTGTGTGTGTGTGGTGTTGTGTGACGTGTGTGAATGTGAGTGGAGTGTTGTGTGGTGTGTGTGTGTGTGTGATGGAGACGAGGAGAGAGAGACAGGGAGAGGAAGGACGGACGAGGGAGAGGACGACAGAGAGGAAGGGAGGAGAGAGCGAGAAGAGAGGACAGGGGAGTCGGAGGGAGAGGGGCGGAATGCGGAAGAGAGAGAGAGAGGAGGGCGAGAGGACGAGAGAGAGAAGGAGGAGAGAGGGCGGACGACGAGGCGCGGATGAGGAAGACCAGAGGAAGAGAGATTAGTAGGGGGGAAGCGGGGAGGGGGGGAGGGGGGGGAGAGAGAGAGGGAGAGAGAGAGAGACAAGAGAAGAGAAAGAGGAGAAAGAGAGGGTGTGGGTGATGTGTGTGTGTTGTTGCACGCGTTCTATCTCTGTCTGTTCTTGTCTATCTGTGTGTGTGGTGCACGAGTTGAGTTTATTTGTGGCTGCGTGGGTGTATGTGGGTATATGTGTGTGTGTTGGTGTGTGTGTGTCGTTGTGTGTGTGTGTGTTGTGTGTGTTGTGTGGTGTGTGTGTGCGTTTTTGTGTGTGTATGTTTGTCTAGTGTGTGTGGGTGTTTGTGCGTGAGTGTGTGTGTGTGTGTGTGTCGTGTCGTGTGGGTTGAGTGTGTGTATGTGTGCGTGTGCCGTCGTGTGCGTTTACGTGTGTGTGTGTGTGTGCATGTGTGTTGTGCGTGCGTGCGTGCGTGCGTGCGTGCGTGCGTGCGTGCGTGTGTGTGTGTGTGTGTGTGTGTGTGTGTGTGTGTGTCGTGCGTATACAATGTGTGTGTGTCGTGTTTGTATGTGTGTGTGTTTGCGATGCGTGCGTGCGTCAGTGCGTCTGCTGTGCGCGGGGCGGTGTGTGTGTGTGTGCCCTCCTGTGCTTCTGTGCCTGTGTGTTCTGCGTCTGTGTTTAAATACATTAGTGTTCTACTACATACTGATTCATGATCGCATCTAATCAACTCCAGATATTCTTATGCTCACCTGGTTATACCAATATGTGAACATTATGGACCAGACGCTCAGAGCAGTTTGTGGTAGTACTAATTTATTAAACACAGACACAGACAACACGGCACAGGCAACAGAACACACCACACCACACATACACACAGACACACATATTAATATTACACACATACACAGCACGCACACACACACACACATGCAGAGGCAACACACACACACACAGAACAGACACAGCCACACACACACACAGACACCACACACACCAAACACACACACTCACACACACACACACACACACACACACACACATACACACACACAACACACACACACGTTCACACCACACTCACCACACACCCACCACACATGCTAGAGAGGGACGTGTAGTGACACAGGATTGAACTCTCTACTATCATTATTTTTTTGATAAGGTGATAGGGGTTAGGGGTTTTAAGGTAAACGAAAGTGACAGAAGGGGCCAGAGTGCAAACATCAAGAGTGCGAGGAGGAAAGGAAAATTGAAAGCAAAAAAATGAGTTTGGGAAAAAGGGGGGGGCGGGTGGGAGGGAAAGGCCGGGTGATGTGGTGAGAGAGAGAGAGAGAGATAGAGAGAGAACGAGAGCAGTGAGGGGGGGAGAGGGAAGGAGAGAGGGAGAGGCATGAGCGACGAGGGAGATGAGGGAGAGACGGGGAGGAGAGAGAGGGGAGGGAAGAGAGGAGTGAAGGAGGAGTAGGAGAGAGGAGACCAAGAGTGGACACGACAGACAGGCCACAGGACAGACAGAAGACAGAAAGTAGTAGTATGTTGTAACCAACTTATAAGCGTAGAAATATAAAGTGGGACCCAGAAAAAAAAAAGAAAAAAGAGAGTATCAACATAACGCAAAAAAAATTGGGAAAGGGGAAAAAAAGAAAGGAAACCAAACGGAAAATCTATCTACATATAGCAGGGCGAAAGAGAAGGACACGACCAGCGGGCAGCAACCAAGGCAGCAAGCCATGCGGCATTGCTGCATTTGAGGCAGAAGAAAGAAGACCTCCTGGTTTCCCACCAATTGAATCAGGAATGATTACCTCCACATCCACTTCCCCTACTTCTGGCCTGGGGGGGGGGGGGGGTTGGGGGGGGGGGGTCTTGTGTTGGGTCCTGCCTGAAACCATCTCTCCACCCCCACCCCTTTCTCCTCCCT
>CM031609.1:445932-451009 GCA_018398815.1 Conus ventricosus | reverse complement strand
CTACATGGAAAAACGCCAAGTACAGTGTTGAGACGGACGCCCTCACATCAGCCAAACTGCAAAGAAACACAGGAAATACGGGCAAGTAACAGTTTCTTTGCTAACAAGACGACAAGACACAACCTTTCACAAAACATGTCTTCTTCAGACAACACAAACAATAGACATTCAAAAAGCACTATTCCATAATCACCGCAAGCGTAAGGGGGGGAAAAGGATGAAAAAACAAAAAACAAAAACAAAAAAAACAACTCCACACCCCCACAACCCCCAAAAAACAAAAAAAAAAAAAAACAAAAAAAAACGAACAATCAAAAACCCCAAAGCAACGAATTGTTTTGAACATTACGTAAATTGTATTACACACATTCTGTGTGTGCGTGTGCGTGTGTGTGTGTGTGTGGTGTGTGTGGTGTGTGGTGTGTGCGCGCGCGCGCGTATGTGTGTGTTTATGTGTGCGTGCAAAAGGTTGCGCGCACGTGCCGTTCTGCTTCCAGCAACTTCCTTTCTACTTCATCCGAATTTCTTGTCCTCGTTCTTCTCCGCCTTGCCCCCTCCACTCCACTCCCTCCCTCCCCACCCTCCTATCCTGCTCCCCCCCACCCTTACTCCACCCGCTCTAACCCTAGCCATCCTTCTTCCCATCCCCCCCCCCCCCCCCCCCCCCTGCCACCCCCCCCCCCCCCCTCCACCCATCATCTCAGTCCTCGGCGAGAGAGGCGGAGGCCCCAGCACTTGTGTCCTTGGCTGTGGCCGGGGCGCATCACGCAAACGTCTTCACAGTCCCTGGTCCTAATTAGATAGGTGGCCGCCCCCCATACAGGACCTGTCAAAACAGGCCGCCATCAATAACACCCCCCTGCACCGCCACGCAATCTTCTCTGCCTCCTTCACCCTACCCTCCCCACCCCACCTTTCCCCTCAGTCCCTCCAGTTTCCCCCCCCCCCTCCCAGCCTCTCCCTCCATTCCCAACCATATTGGGGGCACGGGCCGCCGAGTTTGGGGGGGGGTGGGGGTATGTGGACGAGTTGGGGAGTCCGCGCGGGGGGGGGGGGGGGGGGGGGGGGGAACCGTTCCCTGCCCCTCTTCTCTCTTCTCTCCCCCCCCCCCCCCAAGCACATATATATTTTCCCTACTCTCTCTTTTTCAGAGAGAGAGAGAGAGAGAGAGAGAGAGAGACAGAGAGAGAGAAAAGCACGAGCGCCGACAGAAGAAAACACACACACACACTAAAGGGCGCGCACGCATTCCCCGCACACACTAGCGCGACGGGAGGTGAGGTGAGGAAGACTAGTTTTATACGTGCAACCATGTCTGTGCGAGTACTAGTGTGCACGCGCGCGTTCATGCATGTACACGTTTGCATGCGTGCTTTAGATGTATATATATGACAGTACGGGTGGGATGGTGGTAGGGGGGTGGGAATGCATGAATGTACATGTGCACAGTATGAAATGGCTGCCGGAGAACATTACAGAAAAAAAGGAATGGATGCGGGGGAAGGAGGGGGAGGGGAGGGAGAGATGCAAAAACTGTGGGCAAGAAGATGAATCTTTGAAAAAAGGAGTTAATGTATGAGTTTGCGGACAGGGATGGATAGGGGGGGGGGGGGGGGGGGGGGCGGAGGTGGGTAGGCAGAGGACAGAGAGGGGGGAGGGGGGGTGGGGGGAGGGGTCAGGGCGGGAATGGAGGGACGGAGAGAGGACTCTGTACAGAGTAAGTAGGGGAGGGAAAAAGAGATTCTCAATGTTGTCTCCTTGAATTTGTGCCCTCCCCCGGTCCTTCAATACTAATTGTTCACCAGCACCACTCGCGCTACAATCCGTTTTCCCGCCCTCCGACACCAAGCCATCACTTCTCACTGGCTGTACACATCAAAGCCTGATCCTATCTCCTCCGACACCAAGCCATCACTTCTCACTGGCTGTACGCATCAAAGCCTGATCCTATCTCCTCCGACACCAAGCCATCACTTCCCACTGTACACATCAAAGCCTGATCCTATCTCCTCCGACACCAAGCCATCACTTCCCACTGTACACATCAAAGTCTGATCCTATCTCCTCCGACACCAAGCCATCACTTCTCACTGGCTGTACACATCAAAGCCTGATCCTGTCTCCTCCGACACCAAGCCATCACTTCTCACTGGCTGTACACATCAAAGCCTGATCCTATCTCCTCCGATACCAAGCCATCACTTCCCACTGTACACATCAAAGCCTGATCCTATCTCCTCCGACACCAAGCCATCACTTCCCACTGGTTGTACGCATCAAAGCCTGATCCTATCTCCTCCGACACCAAGCCATCACTTCCCACTGGCTGTACACATCAAAGCCTGATCCTATCTCCTCCGACACCAAGCCATCACTTCTCACTGTACACATCAAAGCCTGATCCTATCTCCTCCGACACCAAGCCATCACTTCCCACTATACACATCAAAGCCTGATCCTATCTCCTCCGACACCAAGCCATCACTTCTCACTGGCTGTACGCATCAAAGCCTGATCCTATCTCCTCCGACACCAACCCCATCACTTCTCACTGGCTGTACACTCAAAGCCTGTCCTATTTTCCTCCGACCCCCAAGCCATCATTTCCCCACGGGCTGTACACATCAAAGCCTGACCCAAATCTCCGGGGGGGGGGGCCACCAACCCATCCCCTTCCCACGGGCTGTACCCCTTAAAAAGCCTGATCCTATCTCCCCCCGACAATAAGCCATCACTTCTCCTGGCTGTACACATAAAAAGCCTATCCTATCTCCCTCTCCGACCCCAAAACCTTTCACTTCCCGGGGGCTGTCCGAAATAAAAGCCGGGATCCAAACCTCCCCCGACAAAACCCATCACTTTTTCCACTGGCGTACAAAAATCAAAGCCTGATCCTATCTCCTCGAAAACCAACCCCTTCACTTCCACTGTACAAAATAAAAAGCCTGATACTATCCCCCTCCGCCCACCAACCATCACTTCCCCACTGGCTGTACGCATAAAACCTGATCCACTCCTCCACCCCCCAAGCCATCACTTCCCACTGGCTGTACACTTTAAAAACCTGATCCTATCTCCCCGAAAACCAAGCCACACTTCTCCCCTGGCTGTACGCATCGAACCCTGATCCATCTCCTCTGACCCAAGCCACCCCTTTTTTCTCACGCACACATAAAAGGGCCTGACCCCTATCCCTCCGCCCACCAAGAAAACATTCCCACGGGCCAAAAACAATCAAAGCCTGATCCTATCTCCTCCGCACCAAGCCATCATTTTCCCCCCGGGTTACACTAAAAGCCTAAACCTATCTTCTCCGACACCCCATTCCTCCCCCCCTGGCTGTACCATCAAACCCTGATCAAATCTCCTCCGAAAACCAAGCCATCACTTCTAAACCCTGAAACACATCAAAGCCGATCCAATCCCCCTCCGACACCCAAGGGCCATCACTTCCCCCTGGCTGTACGAAACAAAGCCCTTTCCAATCCTCAATAAAATTTTTTTCTTCTTTTTAGTCTCTCTCTATCTCTTTTATTTTTCTTTTTTTTTTTCGGGTTTTTTGGGAAAACGCTTATTTTTTCCCCGTTTTTTTTTTCTTTTCTGTTGTTGAAAAAATTTAGGTTGTTTTGTGTGTGTGTGTGTGGTGTGTGTTTTGGTGGGTTGTGTGGGTGGGCTGCGGCGTGCGTCGTGCGTGCCGGGTGGTGCGGTTGTTTTGTGGGGGTGCGGTGTGTGGGGGGTTGTGGGGGGGTTTTGGGGGGGTGTGTGTGGGTGGGGGTGGTGGGGGGTGGTGTGTGCGTGCCCGCGTTTTTTGGGGGTTTGCCGTGCGTGGGTCCCGGCCCCATATTTATATAATATATATATATTTATATATAAATATAAAAAATATATATATAAAATATTTTAATTTTGGTGTGTGTGTGTGGGGTTGGGGGTGGGTGGTGTTTGTGTGTGTGTGTGTGTGGTTGTTTTGGGTACGCGGGGGGGCGCATGGTTGCTCATGCAAGCGTGTACCTAGTGTACGGCGTGTGCAATGCAACATAAAAAAAAAATTTTTTAAAAAGTTTGGGTTTAAGATTGTCTATTTTGGGGTGGTGGTCAAAATGCACCCACCCTTTCCCTTTCCCGGGCACTTTCCCTATAAGCAGTCCCTTTAAAGAAAGGGGGAACTTGGAAAAAGAATGCCACAAGACTCTCCAATTCCGAGTGAAGGGACTCCCCCCAAAAACCCCAAAAACCAAAGATCCTAACTTATTTTTTTTTCCCCCTTCCGAACCCTGACCCAAATAAGAAAAAAACCCAAACCCCTTTTCCGAAAATGAACCAAACCCTTACCTTCCAAAAATCTCCCATCGATAATAACGATTAAACAACACACAACACACACCACACACACACCACACACACACACACACACAACACACAATAAAATATATATACACCCACACCACGGGGTGTGTGTGTGTTGTGTGTGTTTGTGTGTGTGTGTGTGTGTTTGTGTGTGTTTTTGTGTTTTGGTGTGTGGATGTGGTGTGTGTGGTGTGTGTGTGTGTGTTGTGTTGTTTTGTGGGGTTGTGTGCGTGCGTGCGTGTGTGTGTGGTGTGTTTTTCCCCGGTTTTTTAAACAATAAAATTTTTTGAAACAAAGCAAAAAAATAAAAAAAGGCTTTTTCAAAATTAAACTTTCACAAAAACCATATTCTAACAAATACTTTCCCCAAACCCGCCCATACCCCGTCCACACGCATCTCTTTTTCCCGCCTGTCAAAGCTTAACCCCCAGCAGAAGACAAAAACTGGGAAATTTCCATAAAGGGGAACTTTCATCATTCTACATCTTTAAAAAAGGGGTTTAATGAAAGGGGTCCAGAGAAGCGGAATGACGGATTGAATACCGAAGAAATTCCCAAAATCCTTTTTGGGAAACAGAATGATGACCGATGACCAAAAAAAACTCGGGCCTAACTAGGGCCCAAAGGGGGAATGCCCCTTTTCAAAAAAACCCCCCGAGTTCGAGATGGGGCATTGTGAGACAGGGAAATTCCACCCTGTTTCAGGGTGAAAAGGGCCCCGAGAAAAAAA
>CM031609.1:405932-435932 GCA_018398815.1 Conus ventricosus | reverse complement strand
TTCACTTTGGTGTTCACGCTTGGAACTAAACTGGGGTGGATGGGGAAAGGAAAGTAGGGATCATTATAATTAATAAGAGTTGTTCTTTTGTTCAATTATTGTTAAAGATTTGCGGGTGAATTCATGATTGTGTTGTTACTTGGTATAGGTTATTACGATTGGAAAATAAGAGAAAAAATAGCAGATGATAAGAATAAAAGGGTGTTTAAGATATTTGGGAATTGTGCCTCAGAAGCCTACATTTGATGTATATATGTATGTATGTGGTTGTTTTAGTCGACGGGGTGCGTCAGTATTCAAAGATGTTTTCCGCAGCATTGTGGTGTCAGTAACAATGTATAGCGGCGTTCGGAAATCCTTGTCGAGATTATGTAATTGGTGATTATCCTAGCGCTTGATAATTTCTGATGACATTTATAGGTTGATGATTGTTCCTGCTAGGAAATTGGGATACCAGGTTCAATTCTATTATTTTGGTTCTGCTTGAAATGTGTTTGAATCTATTAAGCATGTTACTGAGTAATCGATCCTGAATTGTGACCGGTACTGTCGTCACTAACGGTCGGATTGTTCGTTTGTTCGTTGCAGTGAATATGATTTATAATCTTATTGAATCATTGTCTGGAGACCTCGAGGGAAATGAAGTCGTGGCATGTAATTCGGATAGTGTAATCACTTTTATGAAGAATGGTTATAATTATGTTGTGGCTGTGATGGAAGTGGAAAGTCAATGAAATTGGTTTACATGTGTAATGGAACATTTCTGTGTGAGAGAATTTTGATGTCAAGGTGGCTGGTTGTATAAGTCATGATTTAAAATTCCAATTAGCTGTCGCACTTTGGGTTGTGACATGTAAAACACTGAGAATCATTTACTTTAGTGAAGCAACAAATAAGTATAACTGTATTCTTCTGTGGTAAGTAAGACATTTCCTTTGCACAGGGTTCCGGCGAGTTTTGTATACCTCCCCTACACGGCAAATCCGTGAGGGTCGGCCTCTCTGGTGGTGGGAGTTGGCACCGCCATTCCCACTGTCATCCCTGCCCACTTCTCTGCCGGAGTGGGGACGCACCCGGAGCCGGCAGGATGCGTTCCGGTCGGGACGTCATCCCTCTCCACAGTCCGAGGGTGTGGCAACTGTCTCTTCAACTGTCTCGTCAGGGTGGCAAGCGTCTTGAGGGCCCACCGCAGTATTACATCTGCGTGTGACTCGCGGGTGTGGTTGGTGCCGGTAGGGAGGGAACGCGTTCTTCGATGTGTCAAACGTTCCTCTCCTATTTACGTATCAAGCGCTCAGTGAAGGTTTTGTGTTTTGGCGGGTGCATTAGTGAGAGCGCCGTCAGCAGACCGACGGTTTCATAACCATATCGGGAAACGCTGTGTTGCCGTTTGTTGTTTTTTTTTTTGTGTGTGGTTTTTTTTTTTTTTTTTTGAAGAAGTTTTGTTTTTGCCTGTGTCAAGTACCCGCCAGGGACTTCGGATGAAGTATTGAAAGTACAACAGTGGGTGCGGGTTACTTGAACAATGGTGTTGAACATTTGGGGGTTGAGCTTTGGTGTCCGATGGTTTGACACCGACACATAAAAATTAGATAAGAATGCATTTGAAAGAAAAGAGACATCGCGTGGGCATCTCAGGTTTATGAGGTATCAACCTTGTTTGGTATTTCAGCCTGGGGTTACCAGGGATGTGATGAGTCGCCCTTGTTCCTTCGGGTATTAGTCTTTGGTGGGCTGAGTGTGTATTTGTGCTCCTGAGGGAAGGGTTGTTAAATGTATATGTGCAGTACATGCGTGCACTGTATGCAGAAGGGGCCACGCGTTGATGGTCGGTATTGGTAACATAGTTGGATGTTTTGGGGTTTTTTTTTTTTTTTTTCCTGTGTGGGTTGGATATATATAGAGGTCTGGTGTTTTCATCTGCCATTCTGTGGGTGAGTGCGTGTGTGAATGCAAATAAAGCCTTTTGTTTGTGCACCGTATTTTCTTTTGTGTGTGTGTTTGTTGTGTGGCGTTCATACTCAGTAAAAGGGGGAAAGGGGTGGTTATAACGGGGGATATATTAAACATATATCCCTGTCTACTGTCTTATACAGTGACACCACTACATCCCAGATGGTGCTGATCATGGACCAAATCCAACACAGGGCCACTACATCCCAGATGGTGCTGATCATGGACCAAATCCAACACAGGGCCACTACATCCCAGATGGTGCTGATCATGGACCAAATCCAACACAGGCCACTACATCCCAGATGGTGCTGGTCATGGACCAAATCCAACACAGGGCCACTCATCCCAGATGGTGCTGATCATGGAAACAAATCCAACACAGGGCCACTACATCCCAGATGGTGCTGATCATGGAACAAATCCAACACAGGGCCACTACATCACAGATGGTGCTGATCATGGAACAAATCCAACACATGCGTCAGACCAGCTAGCAGCGCATCTGACCATATGAATATCTACGGACATCAGTTCAGGAGAAAAAAAAAGTAAAAAATTCTTCACTGGTATGGCCACCTAACAGGATCCAATGGAATTTTAAAACAATGCCCCAGTGGGAACGACCGACCGAACGAACAAAATGTCGTTCATGGAGGGAAAGGAATAAGCACAAAGTCAGTGGCTTTTTTTTTTCTTTTTTTCTCTCTCTCCATCTAGCCCTTCTGAAATCTGACTGGTTCGGAAGAAATAGATTGAAAAAGTTGAAATGGTGGAGTAGATGTCTTAACGTTTACCGGATGACGTTGTTGACTACACAGACCGATCGTGCGGGTCGCCCAAGACCACACATTTTGTGGAGGCTTTTCTATTGCTTTTCCCTATTCAGATCGCCTGGGTCTTGTAAGACCCACACCTGATAAAGGGCGGTTCAGCAACTTATTCCTCACCCGATGGTGTGGGTCATGTGTGACCCACTGAAATGTATAGGTCCTGCGGGAACCGCGACTAATTACGCTATAATTGATTGTGCCCATAATAATATTTCTGTGACCAACGGCTGTTAAGATCGTTGACAAACCCTGAGATTTCGTGAGCATAGCTCTATCCGTTCATAAGATATGGTGTTTTTATCCAGTCACTGGGTCAGGAAGACCCCGGAAGCACTGTAAAGGTTGAGGATGCAGACCAAGAAACAGGCTGAGTTAGAGCTCGAATGGTTTAAATCGCTGGCAAAAGTTGTTTCCGTTAATGAACAGTTATTTGATCGCACAGGTCTGGTGAAGTGGTGGGGTTGGGTGGGAGGGCAGGCAGGAAGAAAAGAGGAGTGTGGAAAGTTAGGAAAGACGTAGCTCAGCCGGTAGCGGGGTTGGTTGGTGGGTGGGGGTAGGTGGGGTGGGCAAGAAAATAGAAGGAGGGCAGAGATCTAACTATTGCCGAAATCAGTTTTATTACCGTCGGTGCACGCACTCATACAACCTCCACGCGTCGAGTACGCTCCCTTTATTCTCTCGCTCTCTTCTCGCTCTCCCTTTCTCTCTCCTCTCTCTCTTCTCTCTCTCTCCTCTCTCTCTCCCTCACACACACACACTCACACAAACACACACACACACACACACAGTAATATAGAGCACTCAAAGGATCCGAAACGTTGTTCCACGATCTGTTTTATATAAATTTCCCCTCTCCTCGTAAGACACATTGATTTCATAGAATTGAGCGATCGAAAACAGACCCCAAAGCTGCCTCAAGTTACCCAGGGGCACACTCATCATGCACACATTTAAACAACACACACACCACATACACACACACACGGCGCGCGCGCGCGCACACACACACCGCACACGCACACATACATATAATACACAACCCAACAAAAAATACAATGTATACGTGTCCAAAGGGTGATATACACAACCCCATTAAAAATATATAAATAAACAAACAAACAAACGCCCAAAAATAAAAACCCAAAAGAGAACTCCTAGCGCCTACTTCTTCTTCACATAAGCCATATCCGTCCCCGCCAGAGTCCACTGCTTCACTTCTCTGGGATCCAGCATTAACATGAAGATCCGAACCCCAAATCCACTACATAGGCATAGCGACATCATATCCGCATTAATACCCGAACGGAACGACAATAACATCTCCATGAGACACACAGATCAGAATCCTGTGTGGCTGATGACTCCCACCTCCGTCGTAGCGGGGTCGAGACACGACATAACGGCGGAATCTGAAGAGCCCTTAAGAGCCTGGAACGACGAGTGCTGTTTACCACAGCCACTACATCCCTATGGTCTGATCATGGACCAAATCCAACACAGGGCCACTACATCCCTATGTGCCTGATCATGACCAAATCCATCACGGGCCACTACATCCCAGATGGTGCAGACATGGACCCAATCCAACACAGGCCACTACATCCCAATTGCTGATCATGGACAATCCTACAACAGGGCCACTACATCCAATGTGCTGATCTGGACCAAATCCAACACAGGGGCCACTACATCCCAGATGTGCTGATCTATGGACCAAATCCAACACAGGGAGGCCACTACTCCACAATGTGCTGATCATGAACAAATCCAACACAGCCACTACATCCCAGATGGTGCTGATCATGACCGAAATCCAACACGGCCACTACATCCCAGCTGGTGCTGATCATGACAAAACCAACACCAGGGCCACTACACTCCCAATGGTGCTGATCATGGACCAAATCCAACACAGGCCACTACTCCCAGATGGTCTGATCATGATCCAAATCCAACCAGCCACTCCATCCCAATGGTGCTGATCATGGAACAAATCAACACAGGCCCACTAACATCCAGATGGTCTGATCATGGACCAAATCCAACACAGAGGCCACTAAAAAAAACATCCCAAAATGTGCTGGTCATGGACAAATCCAATCCAACACAGCCACTGTCGACTCACGAAACGTGACACAGGTCGCCTCATGACCAATTGTGGAGTGATGGACCCGTCCGGCCAGTGGCCATGACCGTGAATGCGTGCATCCTTGCCGGAATTTTGCTTACCTGTTAACTCTTTGGATGTAGGAAGGAGAGTGTCAAGCCGTCGGAATAGTTTGGAAAAAAAAGGTTAACGTGTGTAAACTAACGCTCTGAAACTGGAGTTCTTCGATGTGTATGGGGAATTCCGTGAATGAAGTCTGTCTTGTGAGTTTTCCGAGGTGACCTGAGTGTCGTGGGTGTTCCTGCAAGTTAGTACAACTAGGCTTATCCGCTAGGTTGTTGCCTCGTCTCAAGGTTGTTTCCTGCCGATGGGGCAGGGTTGGTTATGCCCTCGACCGACTTTGAAGGTTTGCTACCTAGGTTTGAAACTGTCGATGTTTCGGTGTTTCACGACGGTTTCTGCACGTACAAGTCGTTGCTGTCTGCATGTCCCGCGACTGAGTTGTCGTCCAGTGTTGTCCGCGCATCTTGACTGTCGGGTCTGGTGTTCAGCCTGTGCTGCACGTACCAGGGGCGTTGCTGTCTAGCAGTGTCCCGGCGACCTGAGGGTGTCGTCCTTTGTGTTCGTGTCCTGTTGTTGTTCAAGGTACGTGTAAGTAATGAAATTCTGGAGGCTGTGTAGTTGGTTGTTTGTAATATCATGTTTCATCAACGTTGTGTTCCATTCCCTCCCCAGAACGAAGGATATCCGTTTAAAATTTGATTTTATTCGCAAAGATTCTTTTATTTAAATTTGGCTAAGAGGAGAGATATTAAAAAATGGCCGGAAGTGTAAGAAAGAAGATATAATTTGAATTTAAGTCGGGGAAAAACCGTGCATATGGGAAATAATATGTGCATTCCGTTTCTACACGATACAGATAGGTGGAATGTGTTTACAGCGGTATTGATGTGACTAAGACAATATGTTGTACGTGGTATGGTCCTGGTGTACAGAAAATACTACTGGTTTCAAGTTTTATAAAGATTGGGAGTTTTTTCTGAGTGGTACGTTGGTAACATGGAGGACGGGAACCTTTTAATATTAAAGACGGTCAGCGCGTGCAGCCAGAACGGAGGCAGACTGCTTGTGATTGTCGGCGTGTGTGAGTTTACGAAGTGACGGTGGTGACCATCGATAACACGTCTTTAAAGTCACTGTTGGTGTTCACGCTTGAACTAAACTGGGGTGGATGGCGAAAGGAAAAATAATCATATATTATAAGAGTTTTCTTTTGTCCAATTATTGTTAAAGATTTCGGGTGAATTCATGATTGTTGTTACTTGGTATAGGTTATTAACGAATTGGAAAATAACGAAAAAATAGCAATGATAAGAATAAAAGGGTTTTAAGATAATGGGAATTGTGCCTCAAAGCCTACATTTGATGTATATAAGTATGTATTGGTTGTTTAGGTCACGGGGGTGCGTCAGTATTCAAAGATGTTTCCGTCACACATTGTGTCTTAGACAATGTTAATAGAAAGCGCGTTCGAAATCCTTTCGAATTAGTAATTGGTGATTATCCACGCTTGATAATTTCTGATGAATTTACTAGTTAAATGATTGTTTCCCTGCTAGGAAAATTGGATAACCCATTTCAATGCTATTATTTTGGTTCTGCTTAAATGTTTTGAATCTATTAACATGTTACTGGAGTAAACGAACCGTGACAAGTGACCGGGTAACTGTCCGTCACATACGTCGGTATTGTCGTTTGTTGCGTTGCAGTGAATTTATTATAATCTTATAGAATCATTGTCTGATACCTCGAGGGGAAAAGAAGTCGTGGGCATGTAATTCGGATAGTGTAATCACTTTTATGAAGGAATGTTATAAGAGTTGTGCAGTTTTGATGGAAGGGAAAGCCAATAAATTGGTTTACATGTGTAATGAACATTTCTGGTGTGAGAGAATTTTGATGTCAAGGTGGCTGGTTTAATAATCATGATTTAATACCAATAGCTGTCGCACTTTGGTTTGTGACATGTAAACACTGAGAATCATTTACTTTAAGTGAAGCAACAAATAAGTATTCACTGTATTCTTCTTGTAGGTAAGAACATTTCCTTTTGCACAGTTCCGGCGAGTTTTGTATACCTCCCCTACACGCAAATCCTGAGTCGCCTCTCTGTGGTGTAAGTTGCACCCCATTCCCACTGTCATCCCTGCCACTTCTCTGCCGGAAGGGGACGCACCCGAGCCGCAGGATGCGTTCCGGTTCGGGACGTCATCCCTCTTCCACAGTCCGAGGTGTGGCCACTGTCTCTTCAAATGTCTCTCAGGGTGGCAAGCGTCATTGAGGGCCCCAGCCGCATATTACATCAGCGTGTGACTCGCGGGTGTGGTTGTCCGTAGGGAGGGAACCGCGTTCATTCGATGTGCACAACGTTCCTCTCCATTACGTATCAAGCGCTTCAGTGAAGTATTTGGTTTTGGCGTCATTAGTGAGAGCGCCGTCAAGCAGACCGACGTTTCATAACCAGAACGGAAACGCTGTGTTGCCGTTTGTTGTTTTTTTTTTGTGTGTGGTTTTTTTTTTTTTGTTTTTGAAGAAGTTTTGTTTTGCCTGGTCAATACCCCCGCCAGGGACGTCGGATAATATTGAAGTACAACAGTGGTTGCGGGTTACCTGAACAATTGGTGTTGAACATTTGGGGGTTGACTTTGGTGTCCGATGGTTTGACACCGACACATAAAAATTAGTAAAAATGCATTTGAAAGAAAAGAGAACATCGCGTGCATCTCAGTTTATGAGGTATCAACCTTTGTTTGTATTGTCAGCCTGGTTACCAGGGATTATAGTTCGCCTCTTGTTCCTTCGTTTAGTCTTTGTGGCTAGGTGGTATTTTCCTCCTGAGGAAGGTTTTTAAATGTATAGGCAGTACATGCTGCACTGTATGCAGAAGGGCCACCGTATGTCGGTATTGGTACATAGTTGGATTGTTTTTGGGGTGATTTTTTTTTTTTGCCTGTGTGGGTTTGGATATATATAGAGGTCTGTGTTTCATCTGCCATTCTGTGGTGAGTGCGTGGTGAATGCAAATAAAGCTTTTTGTTTTGTGCACCGTATTTTCTTTTGTTTTGTGTTTTTGTTGTTGGCGTTCATACTCAGTAAAAGGGATAAGGTGTGTTTATAAAGGATATATTAATACATATATCCCTGACTACTGTCCTTATATACATACACCACTACATCCCAGATGGTGCTACATGACCAAATCCTAACACAGGCCACTACATCCCAATTTGCTGATCATGGTCCAAATCCAACACAGGCCCCTACATCCCAGATGGTGCTGATGGCATGGACCAAATCCAACACAAGGGCCACTACATCCCAATGGTGCGGTCATGACCAATCCAACACAGGCCACTACATCCAGATGGTGCTGATCATGGACAAATCCAACACAGGGCCACTACATCCCAGATGGTGCTGATCATGAACAAATCCACACAGGCCACTACATCACAGATGGTGCAGATCATGAACAAATCCAACACATCTTCAGACCACTAGCACGCATCTGACCATTATTGAATATCTACGAACATGCATCAGAGAAAAAAAAGTAAAAATTCTTCACTGGTAATGGCCACCTAACAGAATCCAATGGAATTTTTAAAAACAATGCCCATGAACGACCGACCGAACGAACAAATGTCCGTTCATGGTGGAAAGGAATAAGCACAAAGTCATGGCTTTTTTTTTTTCTTATTCTCTCTCTCCATCTAGCCCTTCTGAAATCTGACTGGTTCCGAAGAAATAAATTTAAATTGTGAATAGGGAGTAATTTCTTAACGTTTACCGATACGAGGTTGAGTTACACAGTCCCTATCGTGCGGTCGCCAAACCCACACATTTTGTGGAGCTTTTCTATTGCTTTTACCCTATTCAGATCGCCTGGGTCTTGTAAGACCCCACCTGATAAAGGGCGGTTCAGCAACTTATTCCTCACCCATGGAGGGTCATGTGTGAACCCACTGAAATGTATAGGTCCTGCGGGAATCCGCGACTAATTACGCTGAAAATTGATTGTCCCATATAAATATTTCGTGACCAAACGGCTGTTAAGATCGTTGACAAACTCCTGAGATTTCGTGAGCATAGCTTCACCGTTCATAAATAGTGTGTTTTTATCCAGTCACTGGTCATGAAACCCCAGGAAGCACGTAATGGTTGAGAATGCAGACCCAGAAACAGGCCCTGTAGGTTTTTAGAAGGCTCTGAAATGGTCTCCTGATTTACGTAAAGATATATTGTTAGAGCAAACTAAATGCCTTAAAATTTTGTTGTTTTTTTTGTGTTGTTTTGTTTGTATTTATTGAGAAGTCACTAGTGTATATTAGTGAGGTTTCAGAAATCACGGCGCAGAGATTCTCAAATTTAACCATCCTTCTAGTCCTGGTAAGACGGTTTTGTTTTCGTGAATGTGTGCATTGTATATCGAGGGTTCCCGATAAACCTCGTATTTCACTAATTTTTGTTTCGAAAATCACTTTTTTACCATCATTCGTTTTGTTTAGGTTCCAGTTTGTGTTGTCATATCAAAACTGAATTTTGATTTAAATGTTGAGTTATAAATGAATAATTAAACAAATATGAAATTTCAAAGATTTCCATTGACCACATGAATACCGAAATTACTTATACTTAGTCAACCGAAAGAAAATCCCTGAAAAATGCAGTATGAAACCTCGTATCTTGAAAATTGCTTCATTTTTAGAAGTCCGATTCCTCCTCTCTGCTCTTCAAAGTCGTGTCTGTAATAAACCTCGATCTTGCACTACTGGCATTATATCGGCCATTATCTGCCACTGTTCCTAGCAGGAGAGCGGTGTAAAATCGGTATTATCAAGTTGCTTTGTTTATACAGGCAAAAATAAGGTTGAGGCTGCGCCCTTGGTAGCCTTTAAAACCAAAGCACAACAAAATATTATCAACCCCCATTTGCATGCACTTATAGCTCTTTTTACCAGAAAATGATACGTCCAGTAAATAGGATCCTACGCACTAGTTATCTGGTGGCTGTGCATACACTTTGTCTGAAGTCATCACCCCTGTCATGTGTTTATAATTTGGTTCAAATGACACTTGACAAACAGTATACATTCACAAATTGATGTCAGAACCCTTTGCCCTCCAGGGTCTTTCTCCCCATCCCTTTCGTGCATCAACATCGCTACCCTGGCAAGTTTATCAGTGCAAGGTCAAGAACAATGGAGTGTTGCATTCCTAACGGGACCTGGCTGGTCACATAGAGAACCATAGCTCAATTACCATACTCCTACCCCATTGATTGATTATCCCTCACACAGAAGACTACTTTCTATTGGCTGAACCTTGTATCATTGCTGATTGCCAAGATATCAACAAATTCTCTTGAACTTCTTAGGTAAGATCCAATTGATTTTCTTTTATAAAACATATCTCTCTCTCACTCTCTCCTCTCACACTCTCTCTCTCTCCTCTCATTCTCTCTCTCATCTCTACTCTTCCCCTCCCCTCCCCCCGTTTTTGGTTGTCTTTTCTTTTATGAATGAAGCCATTTACATTTTAGTATGCATGTTTTTTTTATTGTAGGATTTTCATACATTCTCTCTCACTCTCTCTCTCTCCCCCATCTCCTCCCTCTCTCTCTCTCTTCTCTTATTTTATCTAAACATTTACCATCACGCAAGCTGCAGCATGCACACACACACACACACACACACATACACACACACACACACACACACACAATTACATACATTACTTGCACACATGCAATGCATCATTAAACATACAATACATGTTGATATGATTTCCTAAGTGAGCATGGCTAACATCTACATTGTTTCAAATCCATCAAGCTTGATGTTTTTTGAAACATGTTTCCCCTTTTCAGTTGGTATCATGTAACAGCATGGACCGCAGACAGGATGGAGGACAGCGTGTATCCTCAATCTGGCGACTCTTCGTCTCAGCGGCGGACGAATCAGCGCTCATTCCACTGCAACCAACACAACACAGGCCAGGAGATGGATGCATTTGATAGTCTGATGATGAACCCTTGTTCGAAAACGATTCAGCGCTTTCAATACGTCTGATGATGAACCTCGCTCCACATCACTTTAACCTCTCAGATGAAGTACCCTCATCATGAAAGATGGTCCTGAATTGCTGATGAGTCTGCAGACCCACATCTGGACCATCAGAAGAATCGAGGGACATCCCCACATACCAAAGTCCGACACCTTTGAACAGTAGCCATCCCCGCAGTCCAAAGCAAAAACGACGTCGGAAACCAAACGTCAGAAGTGATCTGACAGGGCACAAGCTGCCCAGTCTAGGCACAATCACAGAAAGAGGGACAATGTCGCATACACCACGTTCGCTGGACAACCAGTTTACAGCTAATGGATTGACCAACAGAAGTGAATCCAAGACGAAACTGTTTTTTTGAAGCCGCGCCTTTCATCTGGAAGACATAACAGGACCCGGAACTCCCCCTGTTTGTGTGACCACCTTGAAGACAATTAAGGAGTCATACGGTCCCTTCATGGTCCCAAAACCTGGAAGATGACAATGACATCTTTAATGAGTCCATATTTATGATTGTCTCTGAATTGCAACACCAAGCAAATGGAGCAATGAATCCCCCACGCAACCATCTGCCACGTATTGGCCGACGGTCGAGAGACCAGTCCGTGTTACACAGTGACTTATTCAAATCCGTCTTAGACTTTCTTGCCATCCATTCTAGCAGCACCGGCGGCACGACTTGCAGCACGCAGAACGCATCACACTGGCTTTCACTGTCCACGGAGCCTCTCACTAACGATGCTTGCCACAGACAGACAGACAACAAGTCTTCAGGATTCAGCATGAAGGTCCCGTCTCCTTCAATGATGGGGATGAGCAAGACATCTATCCAACCCACACATCAGTCGACACCATCCAAGATCAAACCCGACTGATGGGACAGCTCCGGGGAGGGACCAAGTAGTCCCACCAAGGACGAGAGTTTTGAAAACCACACCAACAAAAGAACGATTCCAAGCCAAGCCGTAAACATCACTCCAAGAAAACAAGGATTCCTCCAAACCCCGCCCAAAAACATCTTTCAGAAAGAAAACGCAAACCCGGGAGCTGAAACAAAAACGTGAAAAATCCTTAATTTGCAAGGGAAAGAGTATGTATCTCATACTGGCAAAAAGTTGTGCAAGCCAAATGTGTCCAGCAGATTACTGTACAAGTGCAGATTCAAGTGCAATTGACGCGTCCCAGAAGAAAATCGCAGCAATCTTTCAAGACATTCTATCTTGGACACTTACAACGACAGAAAGACTTTATTTGTCTCATGTAAGAGACAGAGAGACTGTCCAGTATCTGGGCGACAATAATCCAGTGCCAAGAAGCGTCAACCGGTGCAGACCTTTCCTTGTTGTGACGCCAGGAACAACGCGTGTGCAAAAAGTTCTTTTTGGCGACACTGCAAAAGGCGAAGCCTACGTTGATCACGCTCTAAAGAACAGCCACGAATCGACCTGTACTGCCAAGAACGTCGAGGAAAAGTGCCACCCACCAACAAAACTAGCGAAGCCGCTAATGAGGGCGTCAGAAGACACATAAGTCCGATTCCCCCGCCGTATATCTCACTACACACGGAAGGAATCAGCGAAAATATCCTGTGCCTGCTGACAGTGAAGAAGATGCACGATTTCTTATTGCACAGTGCAAAGAGCAAGACTGCAGCCAGGTTCCACAAAAGGTACGGCAGGTAATTCATAGCAGTACAATCAGGCATTCCATGTGCCAAAAAAAGATCAAGTGTTCTGTGTGTGGCTGACTTCCGCCGTGAAAAAGACTTCAGAATTGGCCACAGAAGATACATCAAAGCCTAATAAGAACACCATGAAAGAAAGAAGTAGGGCACGCCTTGATAAAGACTGACAAGGCAGAGGCCAAGGAAGACCGCCGAAAGCATGTGGTCACCGTGGATCTGCAGGCAGTCCTCCAGTCCCCCTGCGGCTTAGTGAGTTCAGTTATATTAAAGACAAAGTTGTCTGTGTAAAACTTCACCATTTACTCACTGCCGATGGGAGGCCAAGTGCTACACATGGGATGAGACTGAGGTAAAGAGTGCATGTGAATCGCAACTGCATCTACTTTAACCTGAGCTCACTTCCAGACTTTGTGAAGGAAGTTATCTATCAGACTGTTTGCCAGGGCGAACCCGAACCAGTACCTGGCAAGCACCACTTGCCCATCCATTCCAGAACATCGGCACAACATTCCAACCATCACCCGACAATAACCTGATATTGGCCATACGCAATGGAGTCGACTCATGCACGCGCTATCACGTTCGCAAAGAAAAGCACCCCATCTACACCCCAAGAAGCAGCTTGGACATCATCCGGCGCATGGCAGAATAACAACGCCATATTGGGTCATTCCAATGAAATTAACAGACGTTTTTGGACTTTAAGGCACTGGCTGCATCAGCTTTCCAACACAAAAACGGACATCACGGGCCAAAAAGTAAACTGGCTGCAACTTAAAGCATGCGCATCGAGAAAGGCAGAGAAGATGAAATTTTTATACAAAACATCCTTTGATCAGCCCAGCTACAAGACCATCAAGTATTGAGGCAGCAAAGGGCCGTACTTCCCATACTACAAGACCGTGCCTCATCTCTACAGCCAAAAACCTTCCCATCTCAGAAGCGAAGAAAGCTGACCTTCTGTAACCTTTGTTTCCTCTGAGTCATTCCGATGAACACCACACCCTTCTTCAGAACCTGCCTGCCTCTTTCTGCTGCCAAGGATCGCCTCCCACATCCTGACATCAACGAGAAGGACAGTGACTTCGACTAATCATTTCATTTCTGCAAAAGACTTTCACATTGGAACTCAATTCACTGCTATAAGGCCAGAAAACCCCCGTTGTGCTACTTCATTGACTTGATATGTTGTGATATTGTGTGAATTTAAACATTGGGATGCTTGACAAACATCGTTTTTGAATAACAGTCTGGTGCCCTTTTAACAGTATTTTAACAGATTGACACTTTGCGCCTATGTTAGTAAAGATCCAAGTGTTCACTTTGAACTTGATGCTATGAACACGTTGTGACTGGGATACTTACATAACTCTACAGGAAACAAGACTGGAAGTTGGCAATTGCAGTGCCGTTTTGTGTGATATAATCGGGCTATCGCAACGTTATTGAGACGTATATAGAAGTGCGTCCGTAACTAATACTTTGACTTTGCTCGTTTGGACTGGGATTAAAGTGCAGTGTACATCGAATGTCTGACTATCACTTTTCAAGTTAGTTTTTTTTAAAGGGTTGCTTGTTTTTGTTTGTTTGTTTTGCTTTGCTTTCTTTGTTTTTGTTGTAGTTCCTACTTTTGTATTTTGCCGCATGCATTATCATATTTTAAAGAACTAAACAGGTTAAACATTATCCCCTTATCAATGTTCCTTATTTTTGATTGCATTCATGCTGTATGAAGTGAAGTGTGCATTGTTCATATTTATATACTTCATGCATGTTTGATTTGAATTGAAATGATGTGCATTGTTCATAATTTATATAACTTCATGCATGTTGTTTGAAGTGAATGTGTGCATTGTTCATATTTATATACTTCATGCATGTTGTTTGAAGTGAATGTGTGCATTGTTCATATTTATATACTTCATGCACTGCCATTACAGCGAACTGTTGAGGGAGGGAGACGGAAAAGGAAGACAGAACAATGACGACAGTGCACGGGAAAAGCATTCGCAGAGACCCATGCGCTGGCACACCATCGACACACTGGAGGAACCTGGTGAACCGTTCTTCAACTTGATGGTGCTCCGAAGGCTCCCCACGGAGTTGAGGAGAAACAAAGAAGACCTCGCCAACAGGCAGAACACTGTAAAACTAATAACAACAAAAACAATAACAATGTCCATGTACTCACAGGCTAGGCGATGGACAGTAAAACGTGCAGCGAAGCATTGCTGATAGGTCAAAGCACAAAATGACAAAGCGTTTCCATGCCATTAGCAGTAAACATCATTTTAAGTGTCAAAGGGTTTCCATGCCATTAGCAATAAACATCATTTTAAGTGACAAAGGGTTCCATACCATTAGCAATAAAACATCATTTTTCAAATCAAAACACAAAAAACTGGCTAATATGACACACCAATAGCCAGTATGACACAGTTCTAACAGTACGTTCTAGAACTGTTTTTCTCTTGTTCCAAAATCTGAATGACTGCACTGTTCACTTGGAGGTGGGGAAAGAGGCAGTAAGGGGGACACAGAGGGCAGAGACCAGGGTACAGGTATAAGAGTAAAGATTGGAGGGATGAAGAAGAGGACAGATGAATGCGACGACTTTAAAAACAAATCTGTCACAGCTTCGCACATGGTGAACCCCAATCATCCCCCTCTTGACAATCTTGCGATTAAAAAAAAAAAAAAAAAGAAAAATAAGAAAGAGGGGCAAAGCACTCACCGAGCTGGCGGGCCACGCTGCTGATGGTCTGCAAAGCCTGGGGCACCTCCTCCGGAGACCCCGCCATCACCTCGATCTCCCCGACGCGGAAGCCATGATCGGTCAGGTCCAGGTCCACCACGCAGGTGGGCAGGTTGTAGGTGCGGCGGACGGTGGTGAACCTGGCGAAGGCGGTCAGGCCCGCCGCCTGCACCAGCAGCTCCAAGGGTCTCCTCCGCGCATCCAGGGCTCCAGCCCCAGGTGGTCCACAGCCAGGTGGAGATCTCCCGCTCTTCCGTGATCTCCCGGTACTGCGTGGCCGGGGAGAAAAGGCGTGGGCGCTCTGCTGCTGGGGCTTGTGAGGCAGCTTGGCTTCCCACGAGTCGTTCCGGCGTCTCAGCCAGCAGTCGGACAGGATGAGGGAGTACTCGTCGTTGTCGTAGTACACGTCTGTGAAGGTCTTCTCTTTATGCAGCTTGGCTCCCAGCGATCTCAGCTTGTCTTCCGTGTCCGCTTCCACGGTGAATTTTCGCTCCACTTCGATGGGTCGAACAAAGGCTTTCTGGGCGTGGCAGCTGCATGTCCGTTGAACTGTAACGAGTTCTGATCGTAGGATGTAGACCTTGTGGAACCTGCGGAGAACAGGGTAGATGAGGCGACGGACTGGGACATCAACTGTGAGGTCCCCCAACTCTGACGATGGAACAGAAGACGCCGTGTCTTCCGACACAGCAGACGGTGAGGACGGCCCGATCTGTCCAGATGTTTTCCAGAGCAAGACTTCTAATGGCCAGTCCTGGCAGTACTCCGAAACGCCTTTCTCTTCTTCAGGTCGCCCAGCGTCCGCGGCTTCTGGAAGGAAGGCTGTAACATTGAATATCACAACAGCTCTTTCTTGGCCTGCACTCTCTTCGACAGGAGACATCAGTTCCGTCCCTGTAGATGTGTGCTAAGATCGAGTGGAATGTGCTGGGAGGCATCCTCTGGGGCAGGACACTGCGCTGAAGACAGATGGGGGGAGAAGACACTGAGGAGCTCCTGCCGTGGCTGTGAAAGGGGCTGTCAGTGCTATTCACGGTGAGGACGATGCCTGCTTCTCCTCTTCCCACTGGGCAGACGATGCTATGTTTCAGCCTGCGTGAATGGCGATGGATCGTCCGACAAGGCCTGTGCACAGACTTCCATTCCACACTCGTTTTCTTCTGCAGACGTCATGCTTGCACCTGCTGCGCTCATCTGGGTAGGAGGCGTACACTCAGATGACTTTCCTTGCGGTCAACAAAGGCGGCGGCAGTGTCGGATTCGTCCATGTTGGCAGTCCTCCTTGAAGTCTCCCAGCACAATGGCCTTGCCCCCTCGATTGCTTAGGACGGGAACAGTATGCAACGAAATCTGAAACACACACACACACACACAACACACACACACACACACACACACACCACACACACATCTTCATATGACTATGGTGATTCATTTGACTGAATGAGTCGTGTTGTGTTTGTGTGCGGGCGTGCCTGTGTGTGCCATGCATGCCTCTCTGTCTGTGTGTCTGTCTCTCTCTGTATGTACGTGTCTGTGCGCGTGCGTGAGTGCGTGCGTGTGCGTGCGTGCGTGCGTGCGTGCGTGCGTGCGTGCGTGCCTGTGTGTGTGTGCAAGAGAGAGAGAGAGAGAGAGAGAGAGAGAGAGAGAGAGAGAGAGAGGGGGGGGGGAGGGGAGAGTGAGACAGAGGGGAGATTTATTACTTCAGTATTCCAAGTCACTGGTGACAATGGAAAATGTGATCTGTAACACATTTCTCGCCTGATAATAGTAATCACAGAAAAGCATGCAGCTATAGTTCTCTGCTCCACCAAGACACGTCGCAAGCTAACAATGACGACAGAAAATGCATGCAGCTATAGTTCTCTGCTCCACCAAGACACGTCGCAAGCTAACAATGACGACAGAAAATGCATGCAGCTAAGTTTCTCTGCTCCACCAAGACACGTCGCAAGCTAACAATGACGACAGAAAATGCATGCAGCTATAGTTCTCTGCTCCACCAAGACACGTCGCAAGCTAACAATGACGACAGAAAATGCATGCAGCTATAGTTCTCTGCTCCACCAAGACACGTCGCAAGCTAACAATGACGACAGAAAATGCATGCAGCTATAGTTCTCTGCTCCACCAAGACACGTCGCAAGCTAACAATGACGACAGAAAATGCATGCAGCCATAGTTCTCTGCTCCACCAAGACACGTCGCAAGCTAACAATGACACAGAAAATGCATGCAGCTATAGTTCTCTGCTCCACCAAGACACGTCGCAAGCTAACCAATGACGCAAGCACACAATAAACAAAACTACAGTAGTCAAAAGGAGCTGTAACTTTTCCTTTTGATTGTTGATTTTTTTCTTAAGGCGTACATTTCTTGCCTTTGACCGCATTAGCATTTCTTCAACTTATACAAAACATCAGTTAACAAATGTTTGATTCAACCAAACATATCTGAAAACTGACCGCAATGAGGATTTTGTACGACTGAAAGCATTTTTTTTTCAACTTGAATTTTAAATCGAGTAACCTTAACAAACGCTGTAAACAAAACGGCGAAGAAGTAAAGAAGCTGGGGGAAAAAAAGAAGAAAAAAAAAAAGAAAAAGAAAGAGCTGAGAAGGAAGAATGGGGAAAATTAAGTTTCCTAAAACCTTGACAGATCCACCCAAACCCACGTGTGACTACCCACCCACCCTCTCCCTCCGCAGTCAACCCCCCCACGCCCACCCCCCCACACCAGCCCAATTTTCAAGCAGCACATAATGTACAAGCAGCTCAATCATTCCTGCTGCTGCTTCAATCTCATCAAGCACGCTAATCATATGCAAAAGGATGTATGCCTGCTCTACACAGAGACAAAGGAAGAAAGAAGGAGAAAAAGAAAGATGAAAGAAAAAGAAGAAGAAAGAGAAGAAAAAGAAGAAAAAGAAGAGAAGAAGAAGAAGAATAAGAAGAAGAAGAAGAGGAGGAGAAAGAAGAAGAAGAAGAAAGAAGAAGAAGAAGAAGAAAGAAGAAGAAGAAGAAGAAGAAGAAGAAAAGAAAGAAATTTTTAAAAAATATTTCAGAAATTTTTTTTAAAGGGAAAATTTGTGCATTTTTTCATATTTATATACTTCATGCCTGCCTTTAAACAGCAAACCCTTTTTGGGGGAGGGAAACGAAAAGGAAGACAGAACAAGACGACAGTCAGGGGGAAAAGAAATTCGCAAGCCCCCAGGGCCGGCAAAACCCATCACCACTGGAGGAACCGGGTAAAACCGTTCTTCAATTTGATGGTGCTCCAAAGCCCCCCCCCCAAAGGGAAAAAGTTGGGGAGAAACAAAAAAAAGACCCCCGCCAACGGGCAAAAAAACTGAAAAACTAAAAACAAAAAAAACCCAATAACAATGCCCCAAGTACCAAAAGGCAAAGGCGATGGACAAAAAACGTGCAGCGAAGCATTGTTTATAGGTAAAAAAGCACAAAATAAACAAAGCGCCCTGCCTTTAGAAGTAAACATCTTTTTAAAGTGTAAAAGGGGTTTTCCATGCCATTACCCAATAAACATAAATTTTAAGTGAAAAAGGGGGTTCCAAAACCATTACAAAAAAACCATCTTTTTCCCAAATCAAAAAAAAAAAACTGGCTAATATGAAAACACCAAGCCAGATACACATTTCAAACCCAGTACTTTCTAAACTGTTTTTCTCTTTTCCCAAAAATTCGGGAATGACGGGCACTGTTCATTTGGGAAGGTGGGGAAAGGGGCAGAAAGGGGGACCCCGAGGGCAGAACCAGGGTACGGGTATAAAGTAAAAATTGGGGGGAAAAGAAGGGGCCCAGTTAAAATGCGACGATTTTAAAAAAACAAATCTGTCACAGCTTCGCACAGGGTAAACCCCCAAAACATCCCCCTCTTACAATTTGGTTTAAAAAAAAAAAAAAAAAAAGAAAAATAAAAAGGGGGGAAAAAGACCACCGAGCGGCGGGCCACGCGCGAGGGCCCTTCAAACCCCTGGGGCACCTCCCCCGGGAGACCCCGCCATCACCTCGATCTCCCCGACGCGGAACCAATGATGGGTGGTCCAGGCCAGGTCCACCACGCAGGTGGCATTTGTAGGTGCGGCGGACGGGGGAACCGGGCAAAGGGGGGTCAGGCCCGCCCCTCCACCACACTCCAAGGGTTTTCCCCCCGGGCGCACCCCGGGGCTCCACCCCAGGTGGTCCCCCAACCCAGGTGGAGACTCCCCCTTCCGTGATCCCCCGAACTTGCGGGCCCGGGGGAAAAAAGGGGCGTGGGCCCCCCCCTGCGCGGGGCTTGTAAAGGCGCTTGGTTTCCCCCACGACCCGTTCCGGCTCTCAGCCAGCATTCGACAGGATGAGGGAGTCCCTTCGTCTTTTGCGAAGTACACGTTTTAAAGGGTCCTTTTATGCAGCTTGGCTCCCAGCGTTTCTCAGTTTGGTTTTCCGTGTCCGCTTCCACTTTTAAAATTTTCGCTCCCCCTTGAGGGGGCCCGAAAAAAGGGCTTTCGGCGGGCACTGAAATGTCCGTTAAAACGAACGGGTTCTGATCGAAGGAGTGCCCTTGGGGAAACCCTGCGGAGAAAAAGGGTAAAAGAGGCGAGGGCCCTGGGACACCCAAACTTTTGAGGTCCCCCAACCTGACGAGGGAACAGAAGACCCCCCTTTTCTTCCGACCCCGCAGACGGTGGGGGGACCCCCCATCTGTCCAGGATTTTTTTTCCAGAGCAAGACTTCAAGGGCCATTTCCCGGGGCAGTACTCCGAAACGCCTTTCCTTCTTCGGGTCCCCCAAAGCACCCGGCTTCGGGAAAGGGAAGGCTGCCCTTTTAAAATATAAACAAACTCTTTTTTGGCCTGAAACTCTCTTCGACAGGAGACATTTTTTTCCGTCCCTGAAAGATGTGTGCTAAGATCGAGTGGAATTTTGCTGGGGGGCCTCCCGGGGGCCCAAGGACACGCCTGAAACAAAGGGGGGAAAAAAAGACACGGGATTTCCCTCCCCGGGCTGTAAAAAAAGGGGGGCGGGGCCCAGTGCTATTCCCGGGGAGGACGATGCCGCTTTTTCCTCTTCCCACTGGGCAGAAAAAGTGCAAATTGTTTCGGGCCTGCGTAAGGGCGATGGACGTCCGAAAACCCTTTGTGCCCCAACTTCCATTCCACACCCCGTTTTTTTTCCAAAACGTCACCCCCTTGCACCTGTTTCGCTCATTTTGGGTAGGAGGCGTACACTCAAAGATTTTCCCTTTTTTGGGGCCCCAAAAAAGGGCGGCGCAGTGTCGGTTTTCGTCATGTTGGCAGTCCCCCCTTTGAAGTCCCCCCAGAAAAAACAATGGCCTTGCCCCCCCCGATTGTTTTGGGGACGGGAACAGAATGCAACGAAACCCGAAACACACCCCAAAACACACACACACACACACACACACAAAACACACACACCACACACCATTTTCAAATAAAAAAAGGTTTGATTCATTTAAACGAATGAGTCGTGTTGTGTTTTGGGGGGCGTCCCTGTGTTGCCAGCATGCCTCCCCTGTCGGTTGTCGTCCCCTGTATGTACGTGTCTTGCGCTTTCCGTGAGTGCTTGCGGGCGTGCTGCGTGCTTTGGCGGCGTGCGTGCGTGCGTGCCTGTGTGTGTTTTGCAAAAAAGAGAGAGAGAGAGAGAGAGAGAGGGGAAGAGAGAGAGAGAGGGGGGGGAGGGGGATTGGAGACGAGGGGAGTTTTTATTACTTCAGAAACCCAATTCACGGTGACAAGGAAAAATGTGATTTTTTAAACAAAATTTTCCGCCTGAAAAAAAAAAAATTTCACAAAAAAAGCATCAGCTATATTTTCTCTGCTCCACCAAGACACGTCGCAACAAACAATGACGACAAAAAATTTCCCAAGAGCAAAATTTTCTCTGCTCCCCCAAGAAAAGTCGAAAGCTAACAATAAACGACAGAAAATGCATGCAGCTTATTTTCTCTCTCCACCAAGAAAAGCGCAAGCAAAAAAAATGACGACGAAAATGCATGAAACTATATTTCCTGCCCCACCAAGACACGTCGCAACCCTAACAAGACGACAAAAAATTTCATGCAGCAATAGTTCTCTGTTTCCCCCAAAACACGTCCAAGCTAACAATGACGACAAAAAATGAAATGCACTATATTTTCCGCTCCCCCAAAAACCACGTCCCCAAGCTAACAAGACGACAAAAAAATGCAGGCACCAAGTTCCTGCTCCACCAAGAAAACGTCGCAACTAAAAAATTGACACAAAAAAATGAAAGCACTAAAAGTTCTCTGCTCCACCAAGACACGCCCGGGCAAGCAAACCTTACCAAGCAAAACAAATAAACAAAACAAAAAAAGTTTTAAAAAAGGAGCTGAAAATTTTCCCTTTTTGGATTGTTGATTTTTTTTTTTAAGGGCTCCCTTTTCTTGCCTTTACCGAAATTACATTTTTTTTTCAATTTAAACAAAAAAATCATTAAAAAAAATTTTTGGGTTTAAACCAAACAATCTAAAACGGGACCGCAAAAAGGGATTTTGAAACCGACTGAAAAAATTTTTTTTTCAACTTGAATTTAAATCGAGTAACCAAAACAAACCCGGTAAAAAAAACGGGGGGAAAAGGTAAAGAAGCGGGGGGGAAAAAAAAGAAAAAAAAAAAAGAAAAAAGAAAGGGGCTGAAAAGGAAGAAGGGGGAAAATTTAAGTTTCCAAAAACCTTGACAATCCACCCAAACCCACCGGTGACTACCCCCCACCCTCTCCCCCCCGCAGTAAACCCCCCCACGCCCACTCCCCCCACACCACCCAATTTCCAACCCGCACATAATGAACAAGCACCCAAAACCCTTTCCTGCTCTGCTTCAAATCTCATCAAGCACCTAATCAAAATCAAAAGGATGAAAGGCCCTCACACAGAGACAGAAGGAAGAAAAAAGGGAAAGGGAAGAAAAAAAAGTTTTGAATGGGGAAAAAGAAGAAGAAGAAAAAGAAGAAGAAAAATAAGAAGAAAAAAAGAAGAAAAGAAGAAGAAGAAGAAAAGAAGAAGAAGAAAAAGGAGGGGGAAGAAGAAGAAAAAGAAGAAAAAGAAGAAAAGAAAAGAAAAGAAAAAAGAAGAAGAAGAAGAAGAAAAAAGAAGAAGAAGAAAAAGAAAAGAAGAAGAAGAAACCCCCGCACAAAAGACAAATGGAAAGCTAGCAGCGAGGACAAGACTGCCACTTTCCAAAACTTTAAAGAATCGGGACGCCCTCACATTTTCACACGGCATAAATTTTTCATTATCAAAAAACCGGAAAGGGTAGCAAACCTCCCAGTTTCGGGCCAAACCTAAAGCCAAAAAAAAAATAAAAAAAGAAAAAAGGGGGCCTAAAGAAAAGAAAAAAAAAAGAAAAGAAAAAGGAAAAAAAAGTGCTTCCCCTTTTAAAAGGGAAAGGGCCATTTTGTGCAAAAATTTTTGGGAATAAAAAAAAAACCACCCCAAACAAAACCCAAACCCAAGGGCTCGGGGTTTTTCATCCCACAGAAAAAATAAATAAATCAACGAGAAAAAGAGAAGAGAGAGAGAGAGAGAGAGAGAGGGGAAAAGAGAGAGGAGAGAGAGAGAAAAGAGGGGGGGAGGGGGGATGGAGAGAGAGAAAAGAGGGGAAGAGAAGAGGAGAGAAGAGAGAGAGAAGAGAGAGAGGAGAACAAAATTCAGGAAAAAAAAAGGTCTTCCCCAACTCCCCCCATTTTCGCTTTTAGTTTAAGACAGGGGGGACAGTTTTTTTAACTTTTTCTAAGAAAAACCTTTTTCAAAATGTGTCTTTTTCGATTTCAGGGTTCTGAAAGAGACAGGTTTAAAAAAACGGCCAAAAGCATCAAACAAGGGGGGCAGAAAACAAAATAAAATTAAAAATTTTTAAACACCCAAATGTTTTTCCAAAAGTCATTTTTTTAAACGACGGAAGAGGAGGTTTATTTGCCCCCCCAAAAAAAAATTTTTTAACCCAGACAAAAATTTGATACCGTTACACACTTTTGTAATACTCGAATAACAGACGGAAAAATGAAAAATTTGACCGCAAATCTCTTTTTTTCTTTTAAATGAAATTTCCGAACAGAACGTGAAAAAAATTTTAAAACAAAATTTTATTTTGAACGCCTTTGTTAAGAAAAGAGAAGGGGGGGGGGGGGGGGGGGGAATAAAAACGGGCAATGGGGGAGGAGGAAAAAAAAGGGAAAAGGGAAGAAGGGGAATAACAAAGGGAATAGGGGGAGAGCAGGGAAAAAGAAGAAGAAGAAGAAGAAAAAGAAGAAGAAAAAGGAAGAAAAAGAAGAAGAAAAAAGAAAAGAGGGAAAAAGAAGAAGAAGAAAAAGAAAAAAAAAAGAAGAAGGGGGAGGAAGAAGAAGAAGAAGAAAAAAGAAGAAGAAAAAGACGAAAAAAGACAAGAAAAAAAGGCTTTAAAAACATTTGGGAAATTAAATGTTATTTTTTTTTCCCAAACGAAATCACGAAAACAAAAAGGCAAACCAATTTTGTATAAAAACCCAAAATGAAAAACCCGTACAGTTTCACCCCAAAAAAAATAAAAGGAAAGAAAAACAGACCGAGACAGAAAAAGGGGGAAAAGGGGTGGATGAAGAGGAGCGGTAAATGAAAATTTAGAGTGGGGTTGAAAAGCGCCATTTAAATTACGAATTGGGGAAACTGCAATGCGTGGCCCCCTTTTTGCTAACAGTTTTAAAAAAAAAAGAAAAGAAAAAAAAAAAAACCACAGGGTTTACATATCTTTAAAAAACAGTTAATTCTTGAGTAAAGTTTAACCCAAAAAGACATCGTGTTATTCATTACGAAATTTATTTTCACGGTAAAAGTTCAAATGTTTATGAAACATGGGGTAAACGTGTGTGTGGTGTGTGGGGTTTTGGTGGTGTGTGTTTTGTGTGGTGTGTGTTTGCCCTTGGGGTGTGGTAAAAAACCCCCAAAAGAGATGGGGAAAAATGATTCCCGCTTTTTTTTCTTTTTTTTTAAAAAAACATCCTCTTTGAAAGGGAAAAGGACAGAGATGATGTTGTGTTACAAAAAGGAAGGAAGATTAACCCGACCCCCCCCCCCCCCCCAACACCCCACACACCCCAAACACTTTCTCCACCCCAAAAGTGACCCACCGGGGTTCTCTCTGATCGTTGTCAATGCCCAAAACCCTTGGGGGTTTAACCGGGGCCAACACCCGACAAAAAATTCCCCTTGGGGGCCAGCCGCACGACACACTTAAAGGGTGGTGATGGATCCAAACACCCCACAACAACCTTTGGGTTTGGCCCCTTAAAATCTACCCCTTTAAGTTCACTCTAGGACGTTTTGGCTTTGGTTTTAAAAAAACAAAAATGCTTTTTCTGTTATCTGGCGACTGGGAACTGACCCCTTGGTGAAACATTATATCATTTTTTGTATCATATATGTACATCAAAGGGCCCTTTAGCATTGCCTATAAATCTGAGGAAAAATTTGAAAACTCCTTTTTCCCAAAGATATGATTCCCAGACATTTAAAAATTGGGAAAATTAAAAAAAGCCAGAACCACTGTCAGAGGATTTTCCCTTACCGCCCCCCTCGTAAACACTTTTAAATGGTTTTGGGTAGCGAAATTTTTAAAAGTTCAAAAGAAAATTTTGTTGAGTGTGTTTGTGGCCCCCCCGCTCTCGCGCAAGCCCGGGGGACACAAGAGAGGGTGGGGAAAAGGGTCGTTAAAACCGCCCTTTAAAGGGTCCGATGGACATGACCCACCGCCCCCCTTTCCCCCGCCCCAAACCCCTAGCCCCCCCCCTCGCTAAACACAAAACACTGTTTCCTCAACCCCCCCCTCCCCCCCCCCACCAAACCCTTTTCCCTTTACAGTAGCAAGATTAGGCGCCGACGTCGGACAGGGAAGGGGGGGGGGGGGGGGGGGGGGGGGCGTTGGGGGGGGGGGGGGGGGGAGGCTTCCGGTAAAAGGACAGAAGGGGAAAAAATAGTACTAAAATTAAAAGGGAAGGGGGGGGGGGGATTGGGGGTGGGGGTTTGGGGGGGGGAGGTTCGGAGTCACGGTGGCCCGTGTACAATCAAACCCCCCAAACGTGCAGTTTTAAAACCCCGGGGATTACCTGGGCCAGGTGGGAAGGGGGGGTTTGGGCAGGGGGGGAAGTAAAGACCGGTGGAGGAGGTGGGGCTGGGGGTGGGGGTGGGGGGGGGGGGGGGGGGGGGGGGGTTGTACCAACCCCGGGGGTGGACGGGTTAAAAACTAGTCCCCATACACAACCATCCCCCCCCCCCCCCCCCACACACACACACCACAAAAACACACGCATGGTCTTGTGGCACATCTAATTTTGTAAAAGTTTTTCCCCCCGCTATCGGGTGGATGGGTGGGGGGGCCTTTCCCCCCCCCCCCCCCCCCCCCCCCCCTCCCCACCCCTGCCCCAAAACCCCCCACCTCCTTGACCATCCAGGGTGATCTTTTCTCCGCCCCAAAACCTGGGCCCCCGGGGCATGGGGAAAGGGCCCCAGGGGGCTGACAATAAAGCCCCGGATAAAAAGGCCGGGGACTCCTCCAGAGGGGGCGACCCAAAGGCGCGGAGAAGAACGGGGACGTCCCCCCAGCCGGGCGCTGACAATGCGCCGGAGAGAAAAAGGCCGGGGACGTCCCCAGCAAAGGGGCTACCAAAGCCCCCGGGAAGAAAAAGGCCCGGGGCTTCCCCCCCAGCAGGGGGGTTTACAAAGCGCGCGAAGAGAAGGCCGGGGGGGTTTCCCCACGGGGCGCTGACAAAGCGGAGAGAGAAAAACCGGGGAGTCCTCCCCCAGGGGCTGACAAGCTGCAAGAGAAAGGGGCCGGGGAAAGGCCTCCAGCAGGGCGCTTACCCAAAGCCGCGGAGAGAGAAGAAACCCGGGGACGTCCCCAAACGGGGCGCGACAATGCCGCGGAGAAAAAGGTCGGGGACTTTCCCCAAACAGACGCTGACAATTTCGCGCGGAGAGAGAAAAGGTCGGGGAAAGTCCTCCACAAGGCCCCTGACGATGCGCAGGAGGAGAAGGTCCCAAAGGCCCTCCCCCAGCAGGGCGCTGACAAAGCGGGGAGAGAAGGCCGGGGACGTTTCCTCCAGCAAGGGGGTGACAAAGCAAAGCGGAGAGAAAGGGCCCGGGGGCTTCCCCCCAGCAGGGTTCCCGAAATGCTCGCAGAGAGAAGGCTTTTGGGGGGTCCCCAGCGGGGCGCGACAATTTCGGGGAAAAGAAGGCCGGGAAAGTCCTCCAGCAGGGGCGACAATGGGCCCCGGAGGGGAGAAGGCCGGGACTCCTTCCCCGCAGGGCGCTGACAATGGGCCGAAAAAGAGAAAGCCCGGGGGCCCCCCCCATCAGGGGGCGAAAAATGTTGGGGGGAGAGAAGGCCCGGGGAAATCCTCCAGCATTGGGGCTGACAATGCGCGCGGAAAGAAGGCCGGGACTCCTCCAGCGGGGCCTGAAAAATGCGCGCGGAGAGAGAAGGCCGGGGGCGCCTCCAGCGGGGGGCTGACAATTGGGAAAAGAGAAGCCGGGGACTTTCCCCCACAGGGGCTGACAATGCGGGGCCCGGGGAAAGAAGGGCCCGGGGGCTCCCCCCCCAGCAGGGGGGCTGACAATGCGCGCAGAGAGAGAAGGGGCCCGGGGCGCCTCCAACGGGGCGCTGACAATCGCCGGAAGGGAAGACCCCGGGGACTTTCCCCCAGCAGGGCGAAAAAGCGCGCGGGAGAGGAAAAGGGCCGGGGAAAGTCCTCTGCGGGGCCTGACAATGCGCGGGGGAGAGAGAAGGGGCCGGGGGCGTCCCTCTCCCGCAGGGCGCTGACAATGGCCCCCGGAGAGAGAAGGGCCGGGGGCGTCCCCCAGCAGGGGGGACAATGGCGCGGAGAGAGAAGCCGGGGACTCCCCACAGGGCGCTGACAATGCGCACGGAGAGAGAAAGGGCGGGGACTTTCCCCCAGCAGGGCGCTGACAAAGCGCGCGGAAGGGGAGAAGGCCCGGGGCGTCCTCCACAGGGGGAGCTGGCCCCTTTTTTTTTCACGGACGCAGTCTTTCGTCGGGGTCAGTTTGTCCACAGCAATCTCACTGTCCACCAACATCCAAAGGGGCGGCCCGACAGGAAAAGGGCCAAGGGTTTGGGGGGGGGGGGGGGGGGGGGAGAACCTTTAGAAGTAGGGGTGGGGGGGGCGGGTTTTGGGGTGGGCACGTTAAAAGCACAGGGCCCTGTTTTCGTCAAAACAAATGTTTTATTTTTTGTGTGTTGGGCCTCCCGTTTTTTCTTTTTTTTCACTAACCCTGACCTTATTCCTCAAACCCCCCCCCCCCCCCCCCCCCCCCCGATCCTAAAATAAAACCCCCGCACACTGGAAGGGGAAAAGAGCAATATCCAAACCAGTGCCTAAAAGGAAATGGAAAAGGAAAAGAGCAAAATGCAGCAAGCCATGGCATAAAAGTTTACTGGAAGGGAAAAGGCCCCCATTCGGGAAGCCGTGGGATAAAAAATTAATGGAAGGAAAAGGCAATATGCAGCAACCCCGTGGCATAAAAAATGACTGGGAAAAAAACGGCAAAATTTTAAGCCCGTGGCATAAAATTTACTGGGAAAGGGAAAAAGCAAAAAAAGCCAAGCCAGTGGCATAAAACTGACTGGAAGGAAACGAGCAATATGCGGCAAGCCCCCCGTTGGGATAAAACTGACTGGAAGGAAAAAGAGCAAAAGCAGCAAACCAGTTTGGCATAAAGGTAAACTTTTCCGGGGGGGGTGGAAAAATGGGTGTGGTGTGTGTGTGGTGGTGTGTGTTTTGTTTTGCGTGCGTGCGTGCGTGCGTGCTTTCGGCTGCGTGCTGCGTGCGGCGTGTGTGTGTGGAAGGTGAAAAGAAAATTTTTTTTTTTCGTCATTTTGAAGTCCAGCCGACCCCTGGAGGCCATGCATGTCACAAAAATTTAAAAAAGCAAAATTTTAAATTTCACCCCCCAAAAACTTTTGGCACTACAACTGGGGGCCCCCCTCAGATCTTGCCAAGGGTCACGCTGTACCGGGAGAAAGCTGAAACCTTCCACAAACAGTATCAGACCTTTCGACCTTGGGCCCAAAAGATTTGACACTGCTCCAAGTGGTAAAGAGACGGAAAACGAGATCTTTACCTTGAGGAAAACCCAATCCTGCCATTTTCATCGGACAGTTGCAGGGCCAGACGGGGTTTTGGAAAATTCCCCTCAGCCCTAAGCTTTCGGTTTTCGATATGGGGGCTGATCATGGAAAGTCAAAGGGGGGAAAGCAGGGGCATGGGGAAATCTACTGAAAGGGGTGAGGCTTGGAGAAGGGGAGTTGAATGAAAGGAACAGTGCAAGAGGAAGCCGTCGATTTCAGTTTCAGTTAGGGGGCAGAATAGCTCAGGGCCAGAATAGCTCAGGGCCAGAATAGCTCAGTGGTTGAGCGCAGGTCTTGGTCTTGGTGATCCTGGAGTTATCATTATATTATATTGGTATTTATATAGCGCCTATCCTCGGTCACAAATCAAGCTCTAAGCGCTTTACAATAAACGCACTACCTCACTCACTCCACGGGCTGCCTACCCAGGTACAGCCGGCCGAAGAGCAGCCTACTGGCGCTCATTCAGTCGTTTCCCATACCATTCAAATATCAGTCACTCATTTTCATTTATTCCTCCAGTTTCTCACATAGGATGCATGCGATGTTTATAGGTGTCCTCCATTTCCACCGGTACGCGATAACAGTAAGTGACAATATTTTGTGGCTTGGTAAGAAATACCAGGCGGCTATCTTCAATCTGCATCAATTTTGCCAGGGCAGCGCCCCCCCCCCCCCCCCCCCCCCCCCCCCATCCCCCCGCGCTTTTCGATTTTCAACTGCCGTGGGCTATTTAACGTGTGCTGGGAGCCAGGAAGGCACACGGGTCCGACTCGCTTAATAGTCCTCATCCGATGGACTTGACGTTCAGTTCGATTTGTCATTCAAACTGGGAAAGAAAGGGCGAGAAAGGCAGGGCTCGAACCCACGCACTTCTCACACGTTGCGGGTCCGAATCTCCGCCGGGCCGATTCGGTAACGAGGGGTTATTCCCTCGGAGTTAACACTGGTTCTGACTCCATTTCCACACAGTCCTTTGAATGAGACGATAAACCGTGGTCCCGTGTGTGAACGCACGCATAACATCTTGCACACACGTAAAATCCCATCACCAACTTTCGGAAGAGAAGGCCAGTTTGGCCGTTGGTATGGATGACACGTTAAACATTGGCATGCACCTTCCCCGAAGTTGGAGTACGGCCGCCGTAATGGCGGGACAAAAAACGGTCATACACACAAAACTCCACACGCTTTGTTGGGTAGATGGGATTAATCCTTGCCTGTCATTACAGGGAGTGTCCGCAGGAGTATCAGCCTGCGTACACAGAAAAAAAAAAGAAGTTCAGTTGATCACAGTGTAACTGACCACATGGGCCCTTCTTGATTCACACCACAGTAAGCGTAAGTTGAGGGCAAACATCCGAAAACTACTCCAAAAAACAAA
>CM031609.1:401426-404932 GCA_018398815.1 Conus ventricosus | reverse complement strand
TTTTTGTCAAAAGACACAGAAAAGTTTTTATTGGTTGTTGAACTTTCAAATGGTTTCCCCTGTAAATAGCGGTAACTACGATACGAGGTTATACCGGCAACCCTCGATATATGTATACTTCATGCATGTTGTTTGAAGTGAATGTGTGCATTGTATATATGTATACTTCATGCATGTTGTTTGAAGTGAATGTGTGCATTGTATATATGTATACTTCATGCATGTTTTTTGAAGTGAATGTGTGCATTGTATATATGTATACTTCATGCATGTTGTTTGAAGTGAATGTGTGCATTGTATATATGTATACTTCATGCATGTTGTTTGAAGTGAATGTGTGCATTGTATATATGTATACTTCATGCATGTTGTTTGAAGTGAATGTGTGCATTGTATATATGTATACTTCATGCATGTTGTTTGAAGTGAATGTGTGCATTGTTCATATTTATATACTTCATGCATGTTGTTTGAAGTGAATGTGTGCATTGTTCATATTTATATACTTCATGCATGTTGTTTGAAGTGAATGTGTGCATTGTTCATATTTATATACTTCATGCATGTTGTTTGAAGTGAATGTGTGCATTGTTCATATTTATATACTTCATGCATGTTGTTTGAAGTGAATGTGTGCATTGTTCATATTTATATACTTCATGCATGTTGTTTGAAGTGAATGTGTGCATTGTTCATATTTAATATACTTCATGCACTGCCATTACAGCGAACTGTTGAGGGAGGGAGACGGAAAAGGAAGACAAGAACAATGACGACAGTGCACGGGAATAAAGCATTCGCAGAGACCCATGCGCTGGCACACCATCGACACGACACTGGAGGAACCTGGTGAACCGTTCTTCACTTGATGGTGCTCCGAAGGCTCCCCACGGAGTTGAGGAGAAACAAAGAAGACCTCGCCAACAGGCAGAACACTGTAAAACTAATAACAACAAAAACAATAACAATGTCCATGTACTCACAGGCTAGGCGATGGACAGTAAAACGTGCAGCGAAGCATTGCTGATAGGTCAAAGCACAAAATGACAAAGCGTTTCCATGCATTAGCAGTAAACATCATTTTAAGTGTCAAAGGGTTTCCATGCCATTAGCAATAAACATCATTTTAAGTGACAAAGGGTTTCCATACCATTAGCAATAAACATCATTTTCAAATCAAAACACAAAAAAACTGGCTAATATGACACACCAATAGCCAGTATGACACAGTTCTAACAGTACGTTCTAGAACTGTTTTTCTCTTGTTCCAAAATCTGAATGACTGCACTGTTCACTTGGGAGGTGGGGGAAAGAGGCAGTAAGGGGGACACAGAGGGCAGAGACCAGGGTACAGGTATAAGAGTAAAGATTGGAGGGGATGAAGAAGAGGACAGATGAATGCGACGACTTTAAAAAACAAATCTGTCACAGCTTCGCACATGGTGAACCCCAATCATCCCCTCTTGACAATCTTGCGATTAAAAAAAAAAAAAAAAAAGAAAAATAAGAAAGAGGGGCAAAGCACTCACCGAGCTGGCGGGCCACGCTGCTGATGGTCTGCAAAGCCTGGGGCACCTCCTCCGGAGACCCCGCCATCACCTCGATCTCCCCGACGCGGAAGCCATGATCGGTCAGGTCCAGGTCCACCACGCAGGTGGGCAGGTTGTAGGTGCGGCGGACGGTGGTGAACCTGGCGAAGGCGGTCAGGCCCGCCGCCTGCACCAGCAGCTCCAAGGGGTCTCCGCGCATCCAGGGCTCCAGCCCCAGGTGGTCCACCAGCCAGGTGGAGATCTCCCGCTCTTCCGTGATCTCCCGGTACTGCGTGGCCGGGAGAGAAAAGGGCGTGGGCGCTCTGCTGCTGGGGCTTGTGAGGCAGCTTGGCTTCCCACGAGTCGTTCCGGCGTCTCAGCCAGCAGTCGGACAGGATGAGGGAGTACTCGTCGTTGTCGTAGTACACGTCTGTGAAGGTCTTCTCTTTATGCAGCTTGGCTCCCAGCGATCTCAGCTTGTCTTCCGTGTCCGCTTCCACGGTGAATTTTCGCTCCACTTCGATGGGGTCGAACAAAGGCTTTCTGGGCGTGGCAGCTGCATGTCCGTTGAACTGTAACGAGTTCTGATCGTAGGATGTAGACCTTGTGGAACCTGCGGAGAACAGGGTAGATGAGGCGACGGACTGGGACATCAACTGTGAGGTCCCCAACTCTGACGATGGAACAGAAGACGCCGTGTCTTCCGACACAGCAGACGGTGAGGACGGGCCCGATCTGTCCAGGATGTTTTCCAGAGCAAGACTTCTAATGGCCAGTCCTGGGCAGTACTCCGAAACGCCTTTCTCTTCTTCAGGTCGCCCAGCGTCCGCGGCTTCTGGAAGGAAGGCTGTACCATTGGAAATATCAGCAACAGCTCTTTCTTGGCCTGCACTCTCTTCGACAGGAGACATCAGTTCCGTCCCTGTAGATGTGGTGCTAAGATCGAGTGGAATGTGCTGGGAGGCATCCTCTGGGCAGGACACTGCGCTGAAGACAGATGGGGGAGGAAGACACTGAGGAGCTGCCTGCCGTGGCTGTGAGAAAGGGGCTGTCAGTGCTATTCACGGTGGAGGACGATGCCTGCTTCTCCTCTTCCCACTGGGCAGACGATGCTATTGTTTCAGCCTGCGTGAATGGCGATGGATCGTCCGACAAGGCCTGTGCACAGACTTCCATTCCACACTCGTTTTCTTCTGCAGACGTCATGCTTGCACCTGCTGCGCTCATCTGGGTAGGAGGCGGTACACTCAGATGACTTTCCTTGCGGTCAACAAAGGCGGCGGCAGTGTCGGATTCGTCCATGTTGGCAGTCCTCCTTGAAGTCTCCCAGCACAATGGCCTTGCCCCCTCGATTGCTTAGGGACGGAACAGTATGCAACGAAATCTGAAACACACACACACACACACACACACACACACACACACACACACACAACACACACACACATCTTCATATGACTATGGTGATTCATTTGACTGAATGAGTCGTGTTGTGTTTGTGTGCGGGCGTGCCTGTGTGTGCCATGCATGCCTCTCTGTCTGTGTGTCTGTCTCTCTCTGTATGTACGTGTCTGTGCGCGTGCGTGAGTGCGTGCGTGTGCGTGCGTGCGTGCGTGCGTGCGTGCGTGCGTGCGTGCCTGTGTGTGTGTGCAAAGAGAGAGAGAGAGAGAGAGAGAGAGAGAGAGAGAGAGAGAGAGGGGGGGAGGGGGAGAGTGAGACAGAGGGGAGATTTTATTACTTTCAGGTATTCCAAGTCACTGGTGACAATGGAAAATGTGATCTGTAACACATTCTCGCCTGATAAGAGTAATCACAGAAAATGCATGCAGCTATAGTTCTCTGCTCCACCAAGACACGTCGCAAGCTAACAATGACGACAGAAAATGCATGCAGCTATAGTTCTCTGCTCCACCAAGACACGTCGCAAGCTAACAATGACGACAGAAAATGCATGCAGCTATAGTTCTCTGCTCCACC
>CM031609.1:363926-398926 GCA_018398815.1 Conus ventricosus | reverse complement strand
CAAAACAAAATAAAAGGAAAGAAAAACAGAGCCGAGACAGAAGAAGGGGAAAGGTGGATGAAGAGGAGCGGTAACTGAATTGAGAGTGGGGTTGAATGCGCGATGGACGTTACGAATTGGCATCTGCAATGCGTGGCCAGCTTCATGCTAGACAGTTAAGAAAAAAAGAAAAGAAAAAAAGAAATCCACAGGCTTTTACATATCTTTAAAATCAGTTAATTCTTGAGTACGTTTACCAAAATGACATCTGTGTTATCATGTACGATTGATTACACTGTACATGTGCATAATGTCATGAAACATGTGTATACGTGTGTGTGTGTGTGTGTGTTGTGTGTGTGTGTGTGTGTTGTGTGTGTGTGTGCGTGTGCGTGTGTGTAAAATCTCCAAAAGAGTGGGGAGATGATTCCAGCTTTTTTTGCTTTTTTTAAAAAATCATCCTCTTTGAGGAAGAGGACAGAGATGATGTTGTGTTACAAAAAGGATGGAAGATTAACAGACCACCCCCCCCCCCCCAACACCCACACACACACAAACACTTTCTCCATCCCAACAGTGACCACCGGTCGTGCTCTCTGATCGTTGTCTAATGCAACCTTGGGGTTCAACTCGGGTCCAACACTGACAAAGCTTCCATGTGGCCAGCCGCACGAGCGACACTTAAAGGGTGGTGATGGAGTCCAAACACCCCACACACAACTGCTGGCCTGTAACATCTGACCCTCATGTTCACTCTAGGACGTCTGGCTTGGTAGAAAATCAGAATGGCTTATTGCTGTTATCTGGCGACTGGCAGATCTGACGTTGGTGTATCATATATATCAGTTGGTGTATCATATATGTACATCAAAGCCTTCAGCATTGCATATAATTCTGAGGTATAATTTGAAAACTCCTTTCCTAAATGATATGATTCCCAGACATTTAAAGTTGTATTATAAAGCCAGAAACCACTGTCAGAGGATTCCATTACCGACCCATCTGTAAACACTTTTAAATGGTTTGGATAGCGATTTTTAAATGTTCACGAACTTCGTGTGAGTGTGTGTGTGTGCCTCCCGCTCTCGCGCGATAGCGGGTGACACTAAGAGAGGGTGGGAAATGCTCGTTAAACGCCCGTAAAGATCAGATGGACATGACCAGCCCCTCCCTTCCCCTGCCAAACCACTAGCCTCCCCCCTCGCTAGCACAAAACACTGTGCCTCAACCCCACCTCCCACCCCACCAACTGTCCTTCACAGTAGCAAGATTAGGCGACAGACGTCTGGACAGAAGGGGGGGGGGGGGGGGGGGGGTGCGTGGGGGGGGGGGAGGGGGGAGGCGTGCAGGTAAAAGGACAGAAGGGGAAGAAATAGTACTAAAAGGAAAGGAAGGGGGGAGGGGGTTGGGGATGGGGGTTAGGGGATGGGGAGGTGTCTGGAGTCACGGTGGCTCCGTGTACAATCATGACCATCCATCGTGCAGTTGTTATAACCCCCGGCGATTACCTGACTCAGGTGGTAGGGGGGATGGGGCGGGGAGGGAAGTAAAGACCGGTGGAGGAGGTGGACTGGGGGGGGGTGGGGGGGGGGGGGGGTGGGGGGGGGTTGTACCACCGGGTGTGGACGGTTAAGAACTTAGTCCACATACACACACCATCCCCCCCCCCCCCCACCACACACACACACACACAAGAACACACGCCTGGTCTTGTGGCACATGCTAATTTTATGTATAAGTCTTCCCCCAGCTATCGGATGGATGGATGGGTGGGCCGTTCTCCCCCCCCCCCCCCCCCCTCTCTCACCCACTGCCAACCCCACCCCTTTCTTGACCATCCAGGCTGATCTTATCTCCTGCCTTAAGCCTGTGGCCGGGTCATGGAGAGGCCAGCAGGGCGCTGACAATACGCGGGGAGAGAGAAGGCCGGGGACGTCCTCCAGCGGGGCGCTGCCAATGCGCGCGGAGAAGAAGGCAGGGGACGTCCTCCAGCAGGGCGCTGACAATGCGCGCGGAGAGAGAAGGCCGGGGACGTCCTCCAGCAGGCGCTGACAATGCGCGCGGAGAGAGAAGGGCCCGGGGACGTCCTCCAGCAGGGGTTTGACAATGCGCGCGGAGAGAGAAGGCCGGGGACGTCCTCCAGCGGGGCGCTGACAATGCGGAGAGAGAAGACCGGGGACGTCCTCCACAGGGGCTGACAATGCGTGCAGAGAGAGAAGGGCCGGGGACGTCCTCCAGCAGGGCGCTGCCCAATGCGCGCGGAGAGAGAAGACCGGGGACGTCCTCCAGCGGGGCGCGACAATGCGCGGGGAGAGAGAAGGTCGGGGACGCCCTCCAGCAGAGCGCTAAACAATGCGCGCGGAGAGAGAAGGTCGGGGCGTCCTCCAGAAAGGGCGCTGACGATGCGCACGGAGAGAGAAGGTCGAGGACGTCCTCCAGCAGGGCGCTGACAAAGCGGAGAGAGAAGGCCGGGGACGTCCTCCAGCAGGGGCTGAAAATGCATGCGGAGAGAGAAGGCCGGGGACGTCCTCCAGCGGGGGCTGACAATGCGCGCGGAAAAGGAAGGCTGGGGACGTCCTCCAGCGGGGCGCTGACAATGCGGAGAGAGAAGGCCGGGACGTCCTCCAGCAGGGGCTGACAATGCGCGCGGAGAGAGAAGGCCGGGACTCCTCCAGCAGGGCGCTGACAATGGCGCGCAGAGAGAGAAAGCCGGGGACGTCCTCCGCAGGGCGCTGACAATGTCGAGAGAGAAGGTCGGGGACGTCCTCGCAGCAGGCGCTGACAATGCGCGCGGAGAGAGAAGGCCGGGACGTCCTCCAGCGGGGCGCTGACAATGCGCGCGGAGAGAGAAGGCCGGGGACGTCCTCCAGCGGGGCGCTGACAATGCGGAGAGAGAAGGCCGGGGACTTCCTCCAGCAGGGGCTGAAATGGGGCGGGGGAGAGAAAAGGCCGGGGACGTCCTCCAGCAGGGTGCTGACAATGCGCGCAGAGAGAGAAGGCCGGGGGACGTCCTCCAGCGGGGGCTGACAATGCGCGCGGAGAGAGAAGACCGGGGACGTCCTCCAGCAGGGCTGACAATGCGCGCGGAGAGAGAAGGCCGGGGACGTCCTCATGCGGGGCCTGACAATGCGCGTGGAGAGAGAAGGCCGGGGACGTCCTCCAGCAGGGGCTGAAAATTTGTGCGCGGAGAGAGAAGGCCGGGGACGCCCTCCAGCAGGGGCTGACAATGTGCGCGGAGAGAGAAGGCCGGGGACGTCCCCAGCAGGGCGCTGACAATGCGCACGGAGAGAGAAGGTGGGGGACGCCCTCCAGCAGGGCGCTGACATGCGCGCGGAGGAGAAGGCCGGGGACGTCCTCCAGCAGGGCGAGCTGCGCTTTTTCTTCACGGACGCAGTCTTCGTCGGGTCAGTCGTCCACAGCAATCTGCACTGTCCACCAGACATCAAGGAGGGCCCGAGCAGGAGGAGGGCCAGGTTGGATGGGGGGGGGGGGGGGGGGGAACTTGAGAGGTAGGGGTGGGGGTGGGGGTTGGAGGGGTCACGTGAAAAGCACGGGCCATGTTTACGTCAATACAACTGTAATGATTTTGTGTGATTGTCCAGTCTGTCTCTTTCTTTGTTTCACTACCCTGACCTTATTCCTCAACCCCCCCCCCCCCCCCCCCCCCCCTCGATCCAAAAGATGAATCTCGCACACTGGAAGGAAACGAGCAATATGCTGCAAGCCAGTGCATAAAGTGACTGGAAGGAAACGAGCAATATGCAGCAAGCCAGTGGCATAAAAGTGACGGAAGGAAACGGCAATATGCGGCAAGCCAGTGGCATAAAACTGACTGGAAGGAACGAGCAATATGCAGCAACCAGTGGCATAAAGTGACTGGAAGGAAAACGAGCAATATGCTGCAAGCCAGTGGCATAAAAGTGACTGGAAGGAAACGAGCATATGCGGCAAGCCAGTGGCAAAAAACTGACTGGAAGGAAACGAGCAATATGCGGAAAAGCCAGTGGCTTTAAAACTGACTGGAAGGAAGAGCAATAGCAGCAAAGCCAGTGGCATAAAGGTAAAACTTCCGGTGGGGTGGAAAGTGTGTGTGTGTGTGTGTGGGGTGTGTGTGTTTTGTTGTGTGCGTGCGTGCGTGCGTGCGTGCGTGCGTGCTGCGTGCGTGCGTGCGTGCGTGTGTGTGTGGAAGGTAAACAGAATTTACGTCATTTTGAAGTCCAGCCGACCATGGAGGCCATGCATGTCACAAATTTAAAAACGCAAGGTTCAAATTTCAACCCCCAAAATCTTTGGCACTACAACTGGGCCCCTCTCAGATCTTGCCACGGATCACGCGTACCTTTAGAATTGCTGAAACCTTCCACAAACAGTATCAGACCTACGACTTGGCCAAACGATTTGACACTGTCGCCAAGTGGTAAAAGAGAGCTGGAGACGAGATCTGACCTTGAGGTACACCCAAAATCCTGCTCATTTACATCGGACAGATGCAGCCGAGACGGATTTGGAAAGTTCCGTCAGCCAGTAAGCTATTCGGTTGCAGATATGGAGCTGTATGGAAAGTAAAGGAGGAAACAGGACATGGGGAAATCTACTGAAAGGGTGAGGCTGAGAAGGGAGTTGAATGAAAGGAACAGTGCAAGAGGAAGCCGTCGATTCAGTTTCAGTTAGGGGGCAGAATAGCTCAGGGCCAGAATACCAGGGCCAGATAGCTCAGTGGTTGAGCGGCAGGTCTTGGTCTTGGTGATCCTGGAGTTATCTTATATTATATTGGGTTTTTATATAGCGCCTATCCTCGGTCACAAATCAAGCTCTAAGCGCTTTACAATAAACGCACTACCTCACTCACTCCACGGGCTGCCTACCCAGGTACAGCCGGCCGAAGAGCAGCCTACTGGCGCTCATTCAGTCGTTTCCCATACCATTCAAATATCAGTCACTCATTTTCATTTTTCCTCCAGTTTCTCACATGGGATGCATGCGATGTTTATAGGTGTCCTCCATTTCCACCGGTACGGGGATAACAGTAAGTGACAATATTTTGTGGCTTGGTAAAAAATTTACCGGGCGGCTATCTTCAATCTGCATCAATTTGCAGGGCAGCGCCCCCCCCCCCACCCCCCCCCCCCATCCCCCCGCTTTTCGTTTTTCCCAACTGCCGTGGGCTATTTAACGTGTGCTGGGAGCCAGGAAGGCACCGGGTCCCACTCGCTTTAAAAGTCCCATTACCGAGGACTTGGGGGGCGTTCAGTTCGATTTGTCATTCAAACTGGGAAAGAAAGGGCGAGAAAGGCAGGGCTCGAACCACGCACTTCTCACACGTTGCGGGGCCGAATCTCCGCCCCGGGCCGATTTGGTAACGAGGGGTTTTTTCCCTCGGAGTTAACACTGGTTCGACTCCATTTCCACACAGTCCCTTTGAATGAGACGATAAACGTGGTCCCGTGTGTGAACGCACGCATAACATCTTGCCACACGTAAAATCCCATCACCAACTTTCGGGGGAGAAAGGGCCCGTTTGGCCGTTGGTATGGATGACACGTTAAACATTGGCATGCACCTTCCCCGAAGTTGGAGTACGGCCGCCGTAATGGCGGGACAAAAAACGGTCATACACACAAAACTCCACACGCTTTGTTTTGGGGAGATGGGATTAATCCTTGCCTGTCATTACAGGGAGTGTCCCCAGGAGTAAACAGCGCGTACACAGAAAAAAAAAGAAGTTTCAGTTGATCACAGTGTAACTGGACCACATGGGCCCTTTCTTGATTACCACCACAGACAGCCTTGGGAAAAAACCCAAAAACTTCATAACATCTACATTGATACATTGATTCATACCCGCAGTACTAGTTTGAGGGCAAAAAACATTCACTAAATAACTACTCCAAAATGTAACAAACAAAAAAAGAAGAAAAGAAACAAGGACATACATCAAAGTAGCACAAGAAAGCCAGATTGGCGAATGCCCAATACAGAAAGCACACCTTGGTGAAGGAGAAAGGGAGGGGGGTGGGGGGGTGGGGGGTGGAGAAGAAGAGAGTAGAGCAGGAACATGAGGGGAAGAGAAGCGGAAGAGGAGAAGAAATGGGGCTAAGAATACAGCAGAAATAAAAGGTGATCCTGTGTTCATCGCATGGGGACTCATGCCCTTTTGGGACGAAACCCCCACCCACCCCGCTCCCCGCCTTCTTTTTTCTCCTCTCTCCCCTCTCTCTCTCTCTCTCTCCCCTCTCTCTCTCGCTCTGTCTCCCTCTTCTCTCTCTCTCTGTCTCTCTCTGTGTCTTCCTCTCTCTGTTTGTCTCTCTCTCTCTGTCCGTCTCTCTCTTCTTCTCTCTGTCTCTGTCTGTCCTCTCTCAGCTTACACCCATCCCACCTACACTTGTCACCCAGCCCCATCACCTGTTTTAGTCCATCGACCCAAAAGCTGTTAAAACGAAATTTAGAATGTTAAGGGAAAAGCTCTCAGAAAACACACCAAAATTGATACCACATCCATGTACTAAAATCGGTTAATTAAAAAAAAGAAGATATAAGCAAAGTCACAGTATCATTTTTTCTCTTCTCTCTCCTCTTCTCTCTCTCTCTCTCCCCTCTCTCTCTCTCTCTCTCTCTCTTATATATTTATATATGTGTGTGTGTGTGTGTGTGTGTGTGTGTGTGTGTGTGGTGTGTGTGTGTGTTTTGTGGTAGCTAGCTAGCTAACTAGCTAGCCAGGTAGTTATCTAGCAATCTTAGAATTACCAGTTTATCAATTTTTTTTTGTGTGTGGAAAAAAGCCAAATCCACCATGAGGAAAAATGGAATCATGGGGAAACCCAGACAAAATGAAGTTGCTTTTAGACGGATGGAAAAAAGTGCGCCCGCCCCCTGTCTCTTCTTTCCGCCCCCTCATCCCAGCCTCTGTGCCTGAAAAAAGCACCCTCTGCAACTGCAGACTGAGGAGGAAGTCTCGTCTGATTCCACTGACAAACAGAATAATAAAGACGGCGAATCAATAAAGAAACACACACACACCAACGCACGCACGCACCACGCACGCACGCGCACACACACACACACACACACACACACACACACACCACACGGGGGAAAAAGTTTGTTGGTTTCAACACCGCATAAACGAAACCCGGGAGAAAAAAACAACAACAAAAAAAAACCCGAACGAACAAAAGAATAAACGCATACAAACAAACAAAACGAAGCGTAAAACAAACAAAAACATTTGGTACGCTGCTCGACTTTTATTCAGACTTTGGGCTGTTCCACCACATCCTATTCCTCCTCTCTGTTCCGCGCTGAGCGTGGAATTCAAGGGGTTTAATTCTGAAACGCGCGCGAGCAACGCACCCCTTATATTTCGTGTCTGGCCCGTGCCTCAAACGTGTGCCCAAAGAAATAGCGAAGCAAAAAAAGAACAAGACAACTTGTTGAGAGTTGAGGAAAGGGCCAGGCGGGTTGGGACGGAAGGTTGACGGAGGGGGGGGGGTGGGGGGTGGGGGAGGTGTTGGTCTTGTAGATAATGAAAGAGAAGGAGGCAGTCAGTTATTTGAACGACCTTTACCCAAAGGGATTACCCCCACCCATTGTGTGTTGGAGGTTGAGTGATTGTTGCGCCCGATGAGAGGCAGTTCGGATGGTCCCACCTCTTGTGCTCTGTTCTCTGCATGTCCCTGCCCGTTCCCGCTCCACCGACAGCCCCCCCCCCCCCCCCCCCCCCCCCCCCCCCAGTCCTAACCCCGTCTCAGTCTCACCGGCTTCTTCCCACCCTTCCCCATTCCCGAACCTCGAAGAACATGGCCAACGATTGGTCAGAAGTGTGAATAGGCGGATGTTGGTGAGTGGAGGGGAAAGGGGGGGGGGGGGGGGGGGGGGGGATTTGATGTCTCGAGGTGGCAGTTCGGGGGTTCCTAGAAAACCAGTCTGATGCACATATTTCAAATCTATTTATGTTAATATTATCATTAACCATACTTTGGTTTGGGGGGGGGCAGAGTGTGGGTTGAGTGGAGGACACGGTGGAAGTTCATTTATCGGTCTGAATACCCTTCCTTCCCCCTGAGCCTCCTCACCCCCCCCCCCCTTCCTCAACTCCAAACGCCATGCGCTTATCAAATGTTTCTCTCTTCTCTCTCTCCTCCACACACACACACCACACACACACAAAACAACACACACCACAACGCCCACAACCACATACACACACACACACACACGCCCCCCCCCCCCACCACACACACACACCCCACCATACCCTTCACCAAATTCGTCGAAGAAGGAGGAGAGGGAGAATGAAAACAAACACATAAACAAAGCAGGGCAAAGTGAGGGCAGCAGCTCGAAGAAGCGGAACTAAAAAGAACTGAGGAAAACTCTTCAAAGGGGGAAACAGCCCACGCACAGCCAGCCTGGGTAACGTAAGTGGGCCGTGAGGGGCAACAGCCCACGCCACGCCCAGCACTGGGGATGGTAAGTGACCCAGCCCAAGCCACAGCCCGCATGGGTACTGTAATGCCAGCCAGCACAGCCCAGATGGGTAATGTTATGAACCACGTGAGCGGCCAACAGAAGGGGTGTGGAGGAGGCGTGAGTCCATTCGGTCTGGACGTCGAACACCTTCTCTGGGGCCCTCAGACCACGCCCAAGAAGAAACGGTTTGTGTGTGTGTAGTGTGTGTGTGTGTTGTTTGTGTGTGTTGTGTGTGTGTGTTGTCTGTGACTTAATCTGCTAAAGTCAAACAACTAATGGCTTGCTGAAAAAAAATAAAATTTATTAGTGGTAAAATAAAGTCTGCTAAATGCCCATTTGCATTACAAGACCTTCCAAAGGTGAAGACACTTCACTGACTACCCGTAACCTAAATTCTGATAAACCCCTCCACCACCACTCCATGAAGATGGATACTGTTCTGGCAGAAGTGGGGACCCAAATAGTCTCTTTACGCACGGCGCCTTTAGTGTCAGCAACAAAGAGTTTGCACAGGCACTATGAACAGTCATAACTTTACTCCTGCATATACAGCGGCTTCAAAAGTAATACAAGTCCCAAAGCTAGCAAGACAGCATGTCCTTGCCACATTTCAGATGTGCATCCTTAGAAAAAGAAAGAAAGAAAGAAAGAAAAGGCAGTTGCGATCTCTGTACCTCTGGAACTTTGGCCTTCTCTGAGAAAATCGACATACAGTAGTGAGCAAGAAAAAAAAAAATCCGAGTTCACTACGAACTGGTGTGGGTCCCCTGTTCTACAGGGACTTCCCTCTCTGACTCATCTTAATAGAAATGTTCTCGGTCTTCTTCTGGCCCCAAGCGTTGCATTCTGAACACGTCTTTGTACTGTCGGAACAAGGTAACTGTCTCTGTCACTACCAGATCCTTGTGTGATCTATCCTGGGGGGCCATCCCTATGGTTCCAGCATGCCACGTGGTCTCTTTCAGCCTACCTAAAACACATTTAACTGACGTTTGTACTGTTGTGAACCAATTCCCCACCCCATCGCTCCTCCCTCCATCCTCCTCCATCTTGCTGATTTTCATGGTTATTTCTTTTCACCACAAAGCATGGCAGAATCTGAAACTGAGACATTATCCCTCAAAACACAAAACACAGATAATTATAAAAACACAAAACACAGATAATTATAATCATGTCTGCACACGTTCTACCACGGCACAGCAGGGAAGCCATTTGCAACAAGGAGGCGGAGAGTGCGGGGGGTGGGGGGGTGGGGGGGGTGGGGGTGGGTTAATGTAGTAATGTAGGTCTTTTCTAAAAACTTACTTTTAGCATTGTCACATCATCAGAGCTGCTGAATACCCCCCCCCCCCCCGTTCTCTAGAGACTCGTCAAGGTCAATTCCATACCTTCGGGTAACGCACAGTTATACACAAACATACACAAGTGCGCAGATATGCGCACCCAAGACAAGAATGCATGTGTACAACACACAAAACACACACACACACACAACACACACACACACACACACACCTCACATACAACACACACACACACACACACACACACACATACAGAGAGAGAGAGAGAGAGAGAGAGAGAGAGAGAGAGAGAGAGAGAGAGAGAGAGAGAGAGAGAGAGAGAGAGAGAGAGAGACAGAGACAGAGACACAGAGAGAGAGAGAGACTACAGAGAGAGAGGAGAGAGAGAGAGAAGAGAGAGAGAGAGAGAGAGAGAGAGAGAGAGACAGAGAGAGAGAGAGAGAGGGTGGGTGCTACATACGAAGGGAGAGAACTGAGGGGAAGAAGGGGAGAGAACAGGGAAATGTCTGTTCTGGGCACTTGCTCCTCCACCAAGTTTTCGGGCGAAAGTGCCCCAGGATTGGCATTTATCGTTCTCTAACAAGCAAGACTTCAATAACCAAAAATAACGATTATCTACAAACAAACATACTGTGTACGGTTATCCGTTTTCAATACTAATTTACTAAAGTTTTCATAGAGTAGCGTAGGGGAAAGTAGCCAGGACTGAACACGCCCCATAGAGTAACGCAGGGAAAAGCAGTTGTGGCTGAACGCGCCCATATACACGGTGGGTGCACCAGGCTATCCGATTACTTGCGGTATGTTAATTACAGCGTGGGGAGAGAGAGAGAGAAACCCTGACAAGTTAAGGTTAAGTTGCCCTCAGAACGACAGACAGAAAGAGAGAGAGAGAGAGAGAGAGAGAGAGAGAGAGGTGTATGCACACACCCACACACACACACACACACACCACACATGGGCACAGACAGACACTCATACACGCGCAGCGCGCGCCTCACACCTGCCGACAAACTGAGAGGCCAAAAAATCAATACTGCTGCCCCGCTCCTCCCCTCACCCCACTCCCTCACGCGGGGCTTGCGCATTGCAATATATTACATCAGCTTTTTCTCTGCCGCCTGAGGGCGCTGTTAAAGCGCTCACATGACCAGTTTCCAACACCGGTTTCATCATTCTTCTACTGACTTCCGGACTTGCAAGGACGCTTTTACTTCGCTGTGTACTGTGCTTGGTGTCTTATTCTAAAAAATGGCTACCGTTTCACTGAAGAGCAGGCTCTTGCCATCAAACACCACAAGTTTTACCATACTTTCATGTCAGAGTATTTGTTGAAAAAAGAACGAGGTGAAGCATGTTCGTTGCCGCCGAAACCGAAAAGAAGTATTGCTTTCCTAGAAGGAACAGAAAAAAAAAAAAAGTGAACCGACTGCTTTGGAAATGGACGACTATCTTAAAGGTTTGTTGGTTCAAGGAAATGAAAACGTTGAAGGCAATATTGCTGAACAAAATATAGCCAATTTCAATATGTGTTTGACTATCGATGAGATGGTTCCTTATTTAATAAATGGCGCTGCATTGTTGAAACCCGGCCAAAGCAAAACAATCCATCACGCGTTGATTGTTGGGCGTTGGCTTGAGACAGCCAAGTCATGTTTAAAAAACAAAAAAACGCATCAAACATGGCGTTTATTTCTTAAGACGCAGGTGAACATGTCTGATTGTATGCTAGGAAACTCATTCAACTTCTGTGTGTTTTTATAACTATCCTAAATTCCACAAGCTAGGAATCAGTATAAATGAACTGTGTAGCAAACGCCAAACCATTATTAAACTTATGCAACTGGATGGCGATTTTCGGGGGTTCTGGCAAAACTAGATAGGGTTAGGCAGACCTTAGTACATCTACCAGTATGGAGAGGAGTAGTGTGTGGCCAGCACTATCTTCATATAAATGCTCCAAATATACAATGACGGATGTACTACTACTGGCGATTAGAGCCGCCATAAAAGCTTGGCTACAGCAGTAATTGCTGTAACTCTGCCAAAAGCCAGTTGCAAGCCTGGTTGAGAAAAGAGGAGCACAGCAAACTAGGCCAAACAACCCTATGTGATCGCTTGCCGCCAATGACGTTAGCACCTGCAAAGCTCGGTGGCAAACTAGGTCAAACGACCCTATGTGATCGCTTGACTGCAAAGCGCGCAGCACCTGCAAAGCTCAGCGGCAAACTAGGCCAAACGACCCTATGTGATCACTTGGGGTTGATTGAGGTTGCGCGCGAGACACAGCCTGTTTAGTCACAAAGCAAGAAGTGGCCCTAGGAGTTCTACTTTTTGTTTGTTGTGTGTTTTGGCCTACCCCACGCACGCACGTCCCCCACCCCACCCCTGGACTGTCTATTGTGTGTTTGTTGTTTGTTTTGTCCTGCCCCCACGCATGCACACCCCCCACCCCACCTGCCCCACCCCCACCCACGCATGCACACACTCAGTTCCTTCTAAGTTTTTAACAAGTTATTCTCAAGTTCTTACTTAAGTTACTTCTAAGTTGTCCTTAAGTCATTCTCAAGTTATCCCCAAGTTTTTAATAAGTTCTTGATCAAGTTCTTAATTAAGTTCTTAATAAGTTTTTGATCAAGTTCTTGATAAGTTCTTGATTAAGTCATCCTTTAAGTACAACCAAGTTCTTATTAAGTTATCTTATAATTATCAAAAAAATACAAGCTATGTTTTTATCTTAAATAGTAGATGTCTAATATAGTACACACACGCCTCAAAAAACGCGTCATCGTTGAGGATGTCTTGCTCAGCGTTCTCTGCATAGATCTTAAGGAAGGTTTTACATCCGAAGCAACCGCATTGATTACAATTTGGGTCTATGGAAATGTCTTTTATAGACTCCAGGTCTTTATTTATTGACTTCATCATTTTATAATACGCCATGATCTATTTTTATAAAAAAATTTAAAATATTATTCCATTATAAATGGATCAAAATGATGCTTTGTTATTGGCGGTTTTGGCGTGCAGTTGTCTCTTTCTGTATTTAATGGTTCAGATTTTTTTGATTGCTTTTGTTTCTGTTGCCATCGGTTATATATTTTATAACCGTAATAACTGCCCCCAACAGCAGCAATGGCGCTAAAAATGGCAACAGTTTTAAGTTCAATATTCCATGAAGACTTTGGTGCCCTTGTATCACATGGAGTTTTTATAGCGGGCATTGAATCAACTTGTTCTGGCGCTGGCGGTGTTATGTTTTCATGATGAGTCATATTCTGTAACATTAATTTTTTTTGTCTGTTCCACTCTGCTAATTTTTTTCCTGCTTCAACACGCCCAGGATTTTTAATGGTCTCCACCTGATTCAGCGTTTTCTGCTGATTTTCTGGCTTGGTTACTTTCTCCACCTGATTCAGTGTTTTCTGATTCTGCTGATTTTCCAGCTCGCTCATTTTGAAGGGAAACAAAATCTATATGATTAAAAGTTATTAATCCCATGATCGCTGGCGACAATAATGTTCCAAATCTGTAATATAGATCACAGCCTAGAGACTCTAATGACTTTGTTAAAACAGGATCTTGCGTTAAATCATACGTAAGATCTTGTTCAGAATCAATGGGAGCAAATCTACTGACTAGTTTAGTGTACAAACTAAGAACCGTTTGCCCCACACTTTTTACCATTCTAGACCCCAGCTGCGCTTCATACCTGTTATGATACTTTAAAATGTCTTGCGGCGACATCTGTTGAATCTGTTCAATGCTGAATTCAGTTCCGAGGAACTGTTTTGTTTTTCCACACGCTGCCAAAGAATACAACCTCTCCTTTTGGGGCATAACAGCTTGGCCATCAACTTGGTCATTCATAAGTTCGGGAAGGTTTAGGCCGCCTTGTAGCTGTAGTAGATCATCACTGTTCATGTTTTTTAATAATTATAATTATTTTATTTTATAAAAATGAGCACCGAAAAAAACTGTTACCAACCTTGTATACCATTCTGCTGTTATTGGAGGCCTAAGTGTAGGATACTCAATGCTTGGTAAAAGCCTGTTAAGAATTAAACCAGCAGATCTTGGCAAAATAGACTTTGAGGATTCAGCAAAGCTAATTGCTATCATTGCAGCTTCGGTTGCCACGAAAGATTTTTAGTCAAGCAAGGAATAATTCCAGACAATATAAATATGTAAGAAAAAAAAATACATTTATAAAAAATGGCTTCACTCGCAATAATGATAGGCGGCGCTGTGGTTAATGCGCTTGCTTTTAGCGGAAGTAATTTCGCATTTAGTAAACTGGGGAATGACGGCGAAAAGAAAAAGACATAACAAAGCTATGGAGCAACTAGCAGCTGCACAAGACGCCTATGAAAGGCAGAGACTTGAGCAGTTAGATTTTATTAATGACACACTGAAAAGACAGGGGCATGCAGCTTACATATTTAAAGATGTTGATCAAGCAATAAAACAATATTATCTAGTAACAGGCAAACCGGTCCAGACATTGCCCCACCAAAATTCAGTGACTTTTATCAACCATCAGAAAAACAAAGATGCAAGAAATCGCGTTTATTGTCGTTGGTATGACTGTTGTGTATTTTGTTGCGCATAATATCAGCTGAATAAAAAATGAACAAAATCTATTATTCACATAGCTGCCCACCCCCTCCATAACTTCCAGGGACAACCCTTTCCCAAAACCAGTATTCTGAAAAAATTCCAGGGACACTTATTTTACACGGACGTTTACACACGGACGTTTACACACACACATCACAATAACGACTGTACAACACAAACTTTGGTACATGCATGTTCTCACCATAAGCGTTTCATGATGCGGCACATTATATTTCTGCTACAGTTTCCCTTTCTTTGCATGAGGCTGTGATCTGAACAGCACTAAAGTAATCCACCTACAAGTGCATCGCACACAGTCACTTTCTGGTTGAAAATAGCAATCTTTCTGAACATTTTCAGTCTCTGTCTGTTTGAAAGTATTATAATATTAAAGTCTTTGCTGTTAAAAAAAAAAAAATTGCTGTTGTTGTTATCAAGCTACTGCTATCTCCTTCACCAGTGCTGTCCCCTTAGTACGTGAACACTGGAATTTCTTGGCTATTTCAGAGTCCGGAAACATCACCTTAACAGCCTTGTTGAGCTTTTCCAGGGCTATTCATGGACAGGTTAGGTAAGTTCAACTGCTAGGTCAAGCATCATTATTTCAGCCCGAATCATAGCTAAATCGAACTTTTCTGAAGATGCAGAATTCGTGAAAAACGATGTCATCTTCAAATTTAGGCCTTCTCATGGCTCGTATCTTACTGGTTCTTCTTGTGTTTGACCCGTAACCACACGTCGTTTATATCCATCTCCGCCTCCTGAACCTAATCGCTACATCACAAAGCAGATACCACAGAAAGCGAACTGTCGAGTTTACCTTGACTCATGAACTGCCATGTCTCCTTATATTTGGGGGATAAAAAGTTGCTGTCTCTTCCCATTTTTGGGTTTAGCTAAGGCCCAGGTCGCGATTCCGAGCGGCACTTTCGACCATTTTGCAACCAGAAGGAACAGGTTACGACTTGCGCGCATGCGTAGTGCAGGAGTTTGTCGAAGCCAGATGTTGTCTGCTACTGTTATGTTCGTTCGACTTTCGTGTTATTTACTCGGTGTATTGTTGGCTATAAAGTCTGTTTTAGAGAAATGGATGTAAAAATAGTGGTTTTGGTCTTCACAGCAAAGATGCTTTGAAGTGTTTCCACGCAAAAAGGCATGATCATGCCAAAATTTGATTTCCCTGGACAACACATCAAAAACAGTATTCCCGGGACAGTGCCGACTTTTTACCAAAAACACCGGACGAAATACGGGGTGCTCCGGGACAGAGGGCAGCTATGTATGTCACCAAAAGGATATTGGAATGGACCCACGGCAATTAAAAAGCTAAGCCAAGCAGCGGGTGTCAGTGAACAAACAGCAAAAGAATGGTTATCTGAAACAAGCGATTTGGGCAAAAATATTTACCTGCGCCTAGAACGAAATACAGAGACCACACTTTGTCAATCCAACTCCAAACGACACCCAACAAATGGATCTTCTATATTTACCCTCTGATAGGATTAGACGAAAGATTTAAGTACGACGCACTCACATCATTGACATGGCTTCAGATACAAGAGAATGCGGAGCCATTAAACACAAAAGATGCTTCTGCAGTTGCTGTCGCAATACACCTGATATACGTCAACGGAGGGCCATAAACATATCCTCGCATGATTCAAGTTGACGATGAAAAGAATTTAAAGAGGCCAAGTGAATCACTTATTGTTTTTAAAAAAACACAGAGTTACTATTAGAAGAGGCATTCCGGGAGTCACAGATCACAGGCTTTTAGAAGAAAACTTTAACAAACAGTATAGCCGAAAGACCTTTTCTCCTACCAGTAACACAGAGAGCGTATTGACCACCTCTCGCAACACCGATATGGTTAGAAGACTGGCCCTCAGTTTTTGCGCGCAATGAATAATGAAGAATTTAAAAGGCTAAAGCCATTACAGAGCAATCAAAGAAATACAATCAATGTTGCTGAAGGAGAGTCTCATACCGGCAAACTATTAACCCTTTGGTTGAAGTAAGGTACCTTTATTACCGGGGGAAGCAGAAGGGGACACTCGCATCAGGGGCAACGAATCCAGATTGGATTGATTGACCCATATGAAAATAGAAAAGAATTGTAAAGAAGAATCCCCCGTGAATTATTTACGAGAAACTGACACAACAAAACAACCACTCCTCAAAAATCTTTGTGAAAGAAGACCTGCAGATAATTCCGCCAACACAGTTCGCGCATTAATTTAATTTACGGTTCTCCAGATCGCCCAATTGCATAGAAAACACAGGATTAACAAACACCGTTTTTGTGTTTGTTCTATCTAATGACTTCTTTGTTACAACTGATGTGTGATCTCAGCTGTTAAATTAGATCGGCAGTTGTTACGATTGACATGATGCAAAGTCCGATTGCAAACCAATTGCTTCTATGTAGTTGTCATTGATATGTTTGACTGCACAACGCTGCCGAGATATTCCCTTTGCTTTCTTAATGATTTTCTCCTGGCTCGAATACTGTACATTTTTACCTTACCCCCACACATACTCCTTGATCACCTTTCCAGATCATACATCCTTCATCTTTCCTAAAACCTTCTTATTCGTAATGAATGCAAAGGAGCGAATCTTTTAGGGTAATCCGATGTATCATCCATCCCCGCGTGTCCTTTAGCTACTTCCATTTCCTGACCTTTATAGATGCTTCAGGTAGGAATAACTATAACAAAACAGTCTGTATCTGTGTAAAGTACTCTTGACTCAGGATACGAGGGCTTAAAGTAGTCATAAAGAAACTCTAACATCAAAAGCTTGAAATTCAAAAACAGTAAACCCAATAAAATACAGGTTTGTCAAAATTTGACTTTCTTTTTTTTTCATCATTATCAAAAAGCTGATCATGAAATCTTCTTGAAGTCCTGATAATTAGGTTTTGAGTAGTCTCTTAATTGCTTCGTTCTCTTTGGTAACCAATCGAACATACATTACGATTGTGCGGATTCGGTCCATAGTCTTTCCCGAACCAACTGTTGTTCATCAGCTTAAAAAGTCATATTACTGAAGCATCTGCGGATTTATTTCTGAGATCAGTGTTCATCATGATGTATGGTTTTCATGAAATGTTCAACTTGATCAAAAGCAATATACGATGAACATCTGTCACTTAAACCAGTCTAAATAAGAATTGTAGAAGTCGTTAAATGAACGAGACATAATTTTATTGCCTCGAAGATTAGGCACATTTTAGGGGTTCTCTTGGATCCATATTAACTTTCTGCAAGCTAATGGATATCATTAAGCAGGACATGGAGTTCATGAGGATTATTCAAAGTCAACTACTAGAATGAACCTCGCTGCTGATCAGGCGTTAAAACTGTTCAACCACTTTAATGCCTTTGAATATTATTCGGATCGCCGCCTGTGTACATTTTAAAGATGCGTAATGGAAGCGATGGCGCATAGCCCACCATATCAGATTGTTTTGTCATCTAAATTATCATAAGATAGTTAGACCTTTTACTCGGATCATAGTCCGTCTAAGTCTTTGTTGTTGCTTTACAGTAATGTGCGATGCCATACTAATTCCTCCCCGCAATCCGTTTTCAATCATCTGAAGCATTGGTAAATCTGACAATAAATCCAATGCAGTACTCCAGTAAACTTTAAGAAAGCGTTCCCAACCTCATCCCGGGTGCAGAAATATAATGCCAGGATCAGGCTATAAAGTTTCATGCAGTTCTTTATAAAATTTTCAAAGACTCCCGTCAACAAACATCATCCAGCCATTAAATAGGAGTCAATGATAGTCCTCACCATCGATTTACACTCTACTTTCGCCCACGCATCTTGAGCATGTTATGGTAATCAGAACGCTGAGTCCTTTCCTCTAAGCCTAGAAAAGAACGCCCTTTAGGAGGAATTGAGTCTTCCACAAACCTTTCCCAACTGTTCATTATTCATAAGGTAAACACCCATTTCCTAACAAGCGGTGAGTCAAAATATTCTTCCGTTATTGGCAGGACTTTAAGGACATAGCGCAGTTCCTCTAATGATCCCATCGATGAGTTGCATAGAGTTCGTAGAATGACATGTTTATTTAAAGTGAAACACATGACTTTTCTGATGACTGTGCCAATGCATGCTACCCTTGAAGGCGCTGGTTTACTGCTTTGCAATATAAGATGAGTCGTAACCTCGCAAGTTAATGAAAGAAGATGGGGGCAGCTTTCCATGACTTGGTTCAAACTTTAGTTGAAGAATGCATTTACTGTGGCGCTGCACCTCAATACTTCCCACTAATGTATCATGTCCTCTTACTGTGGGGGGTTTACACTCTTGGGCGTTAGCTCTAAACCGCAAATCCAACAAGTGCATGGCTGAGTCATACTGTTTGTTGGTCTTCAGCGCCATTATGATTTCAGATAAGTTTTTAGAATTATTAGACAGTCATTGCGCACGTTGCTGCATGCGTTTTTATGAATGTTCTGCAGCAATCTGTCATCTATATAATTCGGCGTTGAATAAACGCCATCCGACCTAACAATAATGAAGCAAATGAACAGAATCAGATGATTACCATAAAGACTGTTTTTCGAAGTTTTTTGTGGCGCTGGCCCTTCATAAGGAAAAATAAGCGACTCGAAGTCGGCGTAAACGACGTAGGAGAAATGTTGCAGCCGTTTCCATTTCTTAAAACTAACTTTAGATCCAGGAGGGGGCGTAGTTAACTATTTCTGTCTTACAGTCTACAGAAACTTTTACAATGTTTTATATGTTTGCAATCGCGGATGGCACAATGGAATTCTGAAACATTTTCTGCAGAATTCTATGTATGTTTAGTGTTTTATTGAAAGGCGCCAATATCGCCTCATAGTGCGTATCATGTTTAATGTGGCAAGCCCAGCTGGCGAAAACATTAGGAGTAAGTCCACATTGACTTTTTGGCTGTTCGCCTATTGGTTGGACCTGTTCTGGACACTATAAATGCAACCAATACTTGTTTCCTCATCCCATTGTGTATACATTAACAGTTAATGGGTTGTTTTGTTTCTTCACAGATCAATTTGGTCTACACTAACAGGAAAGGATATTCCCATTGAAGTTAAGATCTTTGGCGTATTGCCGATAGTTAGTCACTCTCTCTGCGTGTTCTCGAACTGATCGCATCCTTGCAAGAACGCGCACATGAAACTTTGTTGATCATGAATTTTTTGCATGTTTTAACAACTGCTCTCTTTAAAAGCCAACTCGCCGAGGTTGTGAATGTAAGCCTTGCCTACAATCGGTGGCATACTTAGCCTGTTTTAATCAATTCTCAAGACTTCGCCCTCTGACCAACCATGAGCCTCTCATTTTAGCTTCTTCAGCGGCAGCGTCCAACTGTGTAAGCGTTCGACTGCCCAACCGGGTGTTAAGTCATTAGAGGAAAGAATAGTCCAGTTGTTTAGGAGCGTGACCCAGACTTCTAGATTTTCTTTACTTTCGTTTATTGTTACATAGTCAAAAAAACAGCTAACATTACTTTAACCGTGGGTCCTATTGTTTAGGTTAACTTGAACTTGATAAATAGCATGAACAACACTTGTCCTGTACGTATATTGTTTGGGGTCATGACTTCTAATCAATATCATTCCAGTGGCTCTTGATAACGCACTCTCTCGAGCATGTCCCTTCAAACAATTCCGTCTTGTCCTTTCATATAATCTTAGCCATGCTGTCTTTCTTTTCTAAGCCAAAATATTTATTTAAAATAAAAAAAAAAAAACTTAATCAGAACCAATTATCAAACTCTTTTTGAGCGCTTGGACTCATACACAAAGTATAAACCCTTTTGGTGATGTTTAATGTGAGCTGTTTAGAACAGAGCTTTAATGTCTCGATTACTTTTTTTTAAGCTTCCTTTTTTATCTGCTCGGGGTCTGGCTGATGAAAAAACTTTCACCCACGCCTTCTTTGAAGATCAAACTTTTGTCTTTTGGTACATCAAAATCAGCCTTAAAACGATTAAACTTCTTCTCCGTTGATGTAGTGATTGAGTCAACGAGCGCTTTATTTATTGTCAGTTTAAACGAGCTAAGTTTAGCTGTTATTAGTTGAACCATAGCAGTGCTGCTTTTGGGTTTAGTTTTTATTTTTTTGCTGGCGGGCACCTACAGCGAATGAAACACAGGCCAAGAGCTAAAGACAAACCACCTAAGGTAAAGCTGCGGGAGCGCCTATGCCCGTTGCTAAGAGACCACACTCGTTCCTGCTGATAGAGCGCTTATAGTCGAAGCTCCAGTATTAACATATGTACAGCATAAAAGGCAGCAGAATACTTCGATTGGGTTTTGGGGCTGTAATTTGAAAGGTTCCAGCTCTAGTTTTTGTTGCATTTGTGTAATGTTTGGTATTCGGATGTTTTTTTAATTCAGGGTTTTCTATAACAGCAGAATGCTGCTATCGTCTTTCTTTTGGCGGCGCTGTAGTCAACATTTGGATAAACCAACAGACATGCTTTTTTAAAACTAAAAATAATTTAGTATACCTACATCTTGTAATCTGTTATTTTACAATATTCAGCTGCGCATCAATATATTAAAAACAAATGTACATTAAGACGGTTTATCGCTTCTCTTTATCAATTGGATGTTTTATTACGTCTCTCCACAGTTTCTCTTGTGCCCGCTTTCCATGCAACTGCTTATCCTCTGTTGACCCTTAGGTCAGATCCATAAACCGAATTTCGTTGTTAAAAATAATCCCAAGCCTAACATTGTGAAAGATGTAAATCTCTAGACACAAGGTCTACTGTTGACTTCTACACCTCCGCCCACAAACAGTTTTCTATTTCATCAAATGCTGAAAAGGTTTAACCCGCTAAGCGTAGATTTGGTTTAACTACCCTCAAGTCGAACATTGTACTTTCGTTATTTAGGATTAAAAAACTTTTCACTTCCTCTTTTGACGTTCCTTTATCTTCGCACAGCAATAAAAAACCTTTAAGCGATCTTGCAGCAACTCTAAAACTAAAGATTCCATATAGCGTCCAGCCCTGACTTCCTGGATATGTTGTATATGAAATCACTCTTTCTAATATATTGGAAAATTTGTCTCATATTGGTGCGCAACAGCCTTGCTAAATTAGGGTTGCTAAAACGTCCAACTCTAAACGTATGTCAGAAATGCTGTACTTTGCTTTCGGTGTCTGTTGATCTAATAACAATACGTTTGTATTCGTTAAAAGTTAGTTCATATGACAGACTGGTCTTTTAAATGCTCCCTTGAAAGTATGGCCGCATGCGGCTTTTAAACAACTCAAATCAAAGGGAATGGAAAAGCCGATTACCATAAACGCATAACTTACAGCTAAATCTTATTTGCTGCTTTTAGCACCTTAGGCGAGTTTCAGCCCTATTCGAAGTTTTAGTGCTTCTTCATTGGCCGATTCCCTTGAAACGCAGATCTTCCCTTTCATTCCCGGTTAGCCATAGATCAGAATAGGGTAAAAATATTCTGCATTGGTAAGAAAAATTTCGTTGCCCCTCAAGTATTTATAGAAATTTTCTAAACGATTGCCCGCTCCGCAGTTCTGTACAAAACTGTCCTGTTTGGGTCTGTTGTTGATCAAGCGCTATTTTGAAAGTAAGAGAACGCGCCGAGCCTGGCACAACGAACGTCTTTTGCTCCTAGGTCTGGAAATTTGACAGTAAGAATTTTGATCCTGCATCAATATTAATGATTATTTGGACGAGTAATAGTCCCCCTTATTTTCCTTCGCGCCCCCCAAATGGGTTCTTTCAGTCTCTATGGCGGGTTAAGGAATCGCCCATGTGCATGTTGTGGCATTTTTATGAAGCAAAATAAAAATTTAACTAGTTAAAAACATGGGCAGGAATTTGAAGGCGAAGAAGATTAAGATGGTTTTTGATCGTGGAGACGACCTGATGATTCCCTTGGAGCGGCAATCGCTCGGGCTCACTCATTGCATGATGAATTAGCTAGAATCGGGAGATACATTACCAACAAGTCGGTAATAAATTAACAGAAAGTAATGCCAGATCAGTAATACAAAGTTTAATGCCAAGAACCTCCCGAATTTATAGACCCAAATGATTTTGAAGTAAAAGGATGACCAAATTTTTTGTGGAGGAGGCGAACCAAGGACAACTTGTCAGCATACACTAAAAAAGACCCATCAAAGTTTTTAGCCGTGGTTCAATTAGAAATAGGCTCAGAGTGAATAGATCAAAATCGCCTAGAGCCTATGTTTAGGCCAAAATTAGGCGGAGCAGTTGCAAAACTTCATAAACACACTGCAAGAACTCCCGACAGATAACCAAATGCACAACATGGAACTTAAAGAAATAAAATCAATCAGCAGGTAGAATTAATAAAATTAATAGAAGCAGACATCCAAGTTTTTCAGAAGAAACAGCGTTAAAGACTAACACGACTCGCCGCTCCCCATGCGAGAAATAGAGGCCCTCTGATCAAGCTTTAAGACCCTCAGAGGGCCGAATAAACAAACAATTTATGCAAAACTAGGTGAACTAATGTGGCATATAAAAAGAGAAAAAGAAAAACTCGTTGGAGGCTGACGACCGCATCTGATAGGCCTGAATATTAAAAGAAAGAATAACCCAAAGACTAAAATATCTTGAACAAGAGAGTCACAAAGACTAGAAGTGCTAACACCTAACCGAGACAAATTACGAACTCAAGAGAATAGAATAAGATAAACTATCCGAAAAATTTATATGAAAAAACACAACGCTAGCAAACGAATCCGAACACTGTTTAGAGAGCAAAGGAGTCCATTAGTAAGCGATATAACAGGCCTTAGATTTGCAATACGATACACTGGTGTTGGCTATTAAAAACAAAGCGGCGGTGGTCAAAGTCCAGTGCCTCCGCCCACCATCGCCTTCACCTGATACATCATGGGTAAAAAAAACGCTTGATCAACTTGCTAATTTATAAAAAAAATTATCTGTAAAGCCGTGAACGCTTTAACCAGGAATATTGGGGATAATTGTCACAGGCTTTTGTCTACTGCTTGCAAAGAAGTTTGGCTTTATGGCCGAGCACTATGGACATTAGTTCACGTAATAGATGGGTTACATATTTAGTAAGATAAAGACCAAGATAATCCTATCCAGTTAAAATCCAAGAACAAGGCGCTGTCTTTCATATTCATGGTCGATCGCGAACAGAGTCCGCGAGCTTTGCTGAGATCTTCAATGACATTGGGGGTTTGGTTCCTTTCGGGAATTAGATGACTTATCTGGGGGCGTTCTTTTATTGTTTGTAATATATATTACTGGCTCAGACTTTAATTTCGTTTTCGCCCCAACCCATCGTTCATGCCTGCTATAAGAATTGTCATTATTATAGTATAATATTTGTACCAATCTGGAGTCTGAGGACAGAAGCAGCAAGTATAAACCGTGCCAACAGCAAAGTCTACTTTCGAACTTGCGTATTGTAAAAACAAGTTGGTACCTTTAATACTTGAATAAATCAACTGTAGAATTAATGGCGTCCTCTAAAATTTGCTAAGTATTGTTTTTGTGCACAAACAGTAGAAAGATCAGTTATGCTCATCTTGCCTGTGCTGCGAACCTAGCAAACACCTAAACGTAAGTACGAATAGAGTCGTTTATTCGTCCTATTCCCGCTCAGTTTAGGCCCTTAGAAGTGTCTAAGCTAAATGTTTGGTCCATGCTGTTTTATGCTCTTGCACTATGGACCAGGGCTGAACAATTTTAGAAAGGCGTTTCCAAGACAAATATTATGATACTTTTCCTGTGCGTGCCCCCGAAAATAAGGGGTTGCCTATGCCATGATCTAGATCCGACTTTTGTCTAAAGTCTGTCTTGATGTTAATATTAAATTCGTGTACAGAATCCTTTCAAAACCCTTCAATTCTATCGTGTTGCTGAATGGATTAAACGATTTGTCTTCGTAATGGCGCATGCAGTTCATCAAAATACGTCTGAAGGTGTAATAAAATGAAATCTGTACACTGACCTCCCCAAAGGATCAAGATGAAGTTAAATGATTTAGCATAAGTACTAACGACACTCACACCCATTTGAAGCACAAAACCAGGCAAATTTTAACTGTTCTGATAAACTGCAACCGATTGACTAAACGCACTGCTATTCATGAGTGTGCTCTTTATCAATAGGGGGTTAAGATAGCTCTTCATGGAGTACTCACCTTTTATGAAAGAGGCAGTCTGGGTCACAGCAATGTCCAGAGTATCAGTAGCTAATATTTTTAGGATTGTAGTGCGGCCCACAGAATATTTTGCATCAGTATATTAAAGCACACATATTTGATTTGTTTAAAAATGTTTGAAAAATAACACTCAAGACCGTTCCTTCGATTTTAGAACATGCTATTGATAACAATTGCGGGGCAAAACGTCGCGCCTCCATGAAATATTTACAAAGTCGTATGGTTTAAATATAACTGAAGCCAAGGGGAATAAAAAGATTATTTACAAAAAATGAAAGGAGAACAAACGACGTTAAACAGTTAACAATACCTAGATGGTTATTACGGTTTTTTGCTCACTAAAAGAAGCAAGAGTAACATTAGACATTACTCCTAAAACAGTAACAATGCAAACTAAAAACAATATTAACAATTCAAACCAGAAGAATCAAAATACGATTTTGATAAAGAGCTAGCAAAAATGGCTAGGCTTTACAACATAGCGAATCTACCCACTCAAAGTATTAGTGTTTCGCCAGATGAAACTACGTTTGAGGGGGAAAGTCCGCTCAATCATTTGCATTTACCTTCATTACTCTACTCTATGTCATTTGGAAGAGCAAAGCACTGATGAAAACTTATATGATGGAATCCCTCAACTGTATTAAAGACCTCTGCCGTCAGGGAAAGCTGCATATTGCGATTATGGAAAAATACAATTCCCTAAATTACAGTTAAAAAGATTAGTTGTTGGGAGGGTTCCAGATCATTTAAAATTAAAAATCACAGAAAAACGGGAAAGTTCGTAAAATGTGAAAACCCTGCACAATGTTTTGGAAATAAAAAAAACGCTACTAAAAAATATGTCGCGTGGGCTCAGAAGAACCAGGAGTAACATTATCGCCTGTGTGATAGTGTATAACCTTAGAATTAAATAACCTTGCAGACGTTGCGAGGACTTTGAACAGAACGGAGAGATATGAGCACATTGAATGGGATTTGAGTACACAAAAGATGGTGATACTAAACCGCAAAGAGGTTAGCGACAGTAAAAAGTTTCCTAAACTAGAAACAGCTGCGCAATCTAGAGCAAAAATGTTGGCCATTGAAATATTAAAATATTCGAAAAACCAGACCACACATGGCACTTAGAACCATATTTAGAATGGGAAATAAATTTTGAATTCAAAAGCCCGATTAACATATTTTAGCCTCAAAATAGTTTTTAATCAGAAAAGCATTCCAAGTACTGGCGCCATTTACATGTAGTCTTATCCGACGACAAATAGTCGGGAAAGAAATTGAAATACCTCCATGCAAACAGCAGAACCACCACGCACCTAAACATCAACAGTTTGTAAAAAAAGCAATCTACACAAATCCCGTACTTATCCAAGCCGCACCATAGGAGAGACCCTACCGCAAGAAAAATGAAAATTTCTGTCTTTAAAGCAGTGGAGCGGAGGGTATGTGGCGAAATTGATGACCATATCAAATGAATTAATATTAGCTGGCAACACTTATAGCGTTAAACGCCTTACCGAATGTTGATCAGTGACGTTCTACACAATGGAGAGTAAATAACGAACAGAAACAACAAGCAACACTATCAATGTTGACACTAAAAATAGAAACAATCATACAGAACGAATTGGATTAAATCATACCCAATTAGGCCCTCGTAGGGTATTATTAACTGAACAATGATTTGAACGAATATTAATGCTAACAAAAATTAATACAACAGAATAGAATCAATTCCTTCTATAAAACCATGGAGCAGTATATAAACTTTATGAACAAAAACTCCTCATTGCTCCAAAGATTTTGTAGGCAAACTGGTTGTGGCAAAACAATAATGATTCCCGACTAATTACAAACAGTTTATCGCTAAAATTTTGATCATATATGTGATTTTCAGTCCAACCCATTAAAAGGAACAAATGCATATCATGATAGACGTAAATATTGACAGACAATGACTATATTTTATATTTTTAGTACACCTAGCACTAAAGCTGAGAGAGTGTTTAGGAATACTTTTAAAAAGAGTTATGAAGTAACGCAACACTCTTTATTAAAGATGACGTGTTCGGTAAAGAAAAAGATAATAGTTAAAAATAGAAACACTTTGTCAAAGCTGGCAATCAGTTGGAAGACATGATGGGAGTAATTGTGTGGATTATATGCCAGAAATATAACTCGTTTTAAAGAACTTAGAGAACAGTTTAAAGACTGTAGTGGTTATTTCCACATGAAAGACATGATACTCATTGAAGACTTATTGCCGAAAAATGATGTTATAATGAAAACGATCAAGAAAAGACATAGATTAAACAAAACTAAAATCATGAAAATTTTAGTAAATTAGTATTGAAAACGGTAACCCTACACCTTATGTATAGTTGTAGATAATCGTTATTTTTGGTTTATTGAAGTCAACGGTGTTAGAGAACGAATAAATGCCAACCTGGGGCACTTTCGCCCGAAAACTTGTGCGGAGCAAAGTTGCCCAGAAGCAGACATTTCCCTGTTCCTAGGGAGTTATCTCATTCAAGGGAAACAAACTGTCGCCGATTGAGCATCAGGTAAAGGCATCATGTGCGATGCACACATGCAGGGCGAAAAGAGGCAAGAAAGTGGGGTTGGGAGGCGGATGCAGAGCGCCAGGTCCCCGTTATCAGCAGAGAGAGACGAGTCCGGTTAACATATACCAACAAAGAAAAAAAGAAAAAAGGCCCGACCCCGACCAGAAGCAACCAGGCTACAAACAGGGAAGCCCGTCACACTTCCCCCACCCCCCCCCCCCCCCCCCAAAAAAAAAAAAAAACACACTAAACCCCCATTAGGGTACGCACACATGCTTCCCACCCTCCCTCCCAACACACTCAGGCCGAGGGCCCCTTTCCCCTATTCCATCCCACCCAAATAATATAATAGTCCATTTATATCCCAACCCTCAACCCCTCTCCATAGGGGGTTGGGGGGGTGGGGGGGGGGGGCAGAAGGGAGAAGACCCAGCCAGACGAAAAAGAAAACAACAACCCTATGTACAAAGACGCAAGTCAGCACCCTGGCTCCTTAATGCCACCCCCCTCCCTACACCACTCTCCATCACCCCACCCCCCCCCCCCCCCTTGTCTCAAACCTCTTCCATCAACCTCACCTCATAAGGCGCCCCATCCTCCCTTCATCTACCCCAACCCCCACCCAACCAACATTTTCCTCCAGCCCCCCCACCTGAATTTTTTTACCTGTCTCCCACCTTCCTTTGACCTCCTCTGGGGTTTTTTGTTAACCTTCCTTCCCCAGCCCTCTCTCCCCAATCTCCCCACAGATCCCCCTCCCCCCCCCCCACCCCCCACCCTTGTTCGCCTCTCCTCTCCCTGGCTTCGTGCTGTCCAGCATGAAAAGGAGCCCTGGCAGGGGTGCCATTAGGAAACAGTAGGCCCCCTTTGTCTGCCGCACTTTTCATACCGGCAGAGCGAGTTTAAAATTGCAATCTTTCCTTCCCCCAAATATAGTCCGGGCCCGATTTCTATCTGGACCTAGAAAGGTGACGGAAGGGACGGGGGTGGTGGGTGTGGGTGTGTATGAGTGGTGTGGGTGGGGTGGGTGGGGTGGGGCTACCCGAGCGTTAAGTCCCGGGAAGGGTACGCCCGCGCGACCAGTGCACTCTGTCTGGTCTGGGCTGGCCCCTTCCTTGCTTAAGAGAGAGAGAGAGAGAGAGAGATAGAGATAGTGGGGAGAGGGAGGGAGGAGGGAGAAGAGAGAGGCAGAGTATAGAGAGAGTGAGAGAGCGATAGAGATAGGTGGAGGGGAGGTTAGGGAGGATCACTTTATACACCCTGAACAACAGGATCTGGTCCACTTGTCCCCACACAGCTCTGCTCGTGGCCCCTATCCGCCTCCCTCTCCCTCATCACACCACTCCAAATATCCACATCCCCACTGTTCTCATCTCGATAGCTCTCCTCCCACCCCCCACCCTCGTCTTACCGACTTCTCCTCCCATCCCCCTACCCCTCATAAACTACAGTGAAGGGCTAAGGTCTTATCTTGGCGGAATCTTAATCGGCTCGCTTTTTTTTTTCTGACCCACCCACCCCATTCACAGCCCCACCCCACCCCACCCCACTTCCCTGCCAACCACCTCCCTCCCTCTCCTCCCCGCCGCAGCCCCTTCCCCAAACCCCGTTTATCACGTCAGGAAAAAGGGAATGATTGTGTTGTGATGCCATCCCTGGTTACGCAGCGAAATGAGTATTGGGTTTTCAGTGCTGTTGTTCTCTGCACTGCGGACGTCAGTCACGATAGGTGCGTTATATCGTGATGTAGTGGCCAGCCAGTAGGTAAGGGTGGGGTGTGGGTGGGGGCAGTGCTGCATGCATTCCTGTTCCCCCTTCCAAGGGTGGACAACACTATTGTCTTTCCACAAGTCTCGGTCCGGAGTCAGTTGGAAAGCTGAATGGTGGTTATTAGGGCAATGAATAGTTGTTATTAGAGTCATCGTGGGTTGCACGCCGAAACCGCTGTTTCATTCTTTCTTTCCGTCTCTTGTCGAGAAAGACAAGACAATTATCTTTGAACAAGTCTCTCTAGCCGTTGTCAGCTTGGAGCTTAATGGATTCATTGCACAGGGGAGAAAAAAAAAAAGAAGACTTTAGACGACTAAGTTGACGCATTCCTTGAAACAAGCACTCGCTGTTAAAAGAATTTGTGTCTTTCAGCACGTCTTTATCACCTCGAAGCCGCATGACTTCACTGCAAAACATCAATAACAATGAATACTGACGAATAAACCGACGTGTCTTTCTTTCTCTTTCTTTTCCTCTTCTTCTTCCTCTTCTTTTGTTTCTTATTTTGAACAAGAATCCGAAGATGAGAAAAGCATTTTAGTCTTCCGGCATGCCTCTACATTTAAATCAAATCTGAAAAACAATCTTCATTTAGAATAAAATGATGAAATGGCGTGTGTGGTTGTGTGTGTGAGTGTGAGTGTGTGTGTGTGTGTTTGTGTGTGTACTAATTAACTGGCGCGTTCTTTGAATACGAAGCCAAAGTAAAAGACTTTTTCTTTATGGACAACACTGATATGAGTTCCTTGAAACTCCAGCGCCAACTGTCCTTCAACCACACCAAAGTAGCACAACACACAAGATACGCTCAAACGACTGTCCGGATTCCGCCCCACCCCCCCCCCTATCCTCCTTCCCACCTCCAACCCCCTTCTGATAATGCGTCCTCTCTCTCTCTCTCATTCATATCATCATCATCATCATTCTCTTGCCCATGATGGCGTAGAGGAGAGATGAGAGACACTCTCGAAGCCAGACACCGCCATCCGGCCCTGTCCTCTGCCTGTCGCATCAGCGTAGGGCCATCCATCCTGGTCCATTCTTTGATGTTGTCCATCCAGCATTTGGCTTGTCGTCCCTTCGTCTGCCGCCTTCCCAGCGTGCCCTGGATGACTGTTTTGGGCAGTGAATTGTGGCGTATGACATGCCCGAACCACGACAGCTTCCTCTTCTTGACTGTTGCCAAGGGGGGTTCTTGGGGGCCTGCAAGTGATGTTATTTGGCTCCTCACAACGTCGTTTGTCTTCCGGTCTTGCCAAGAGATCCCGAGCAAGCGCCTGAAGCATTTAGTTTCAAACGTCTGGATTCCTTGGTGGTCTCTGCTGTCATGGTCCAGCTTCGCAGCCATACAGCAGGATGGACAGCACCAGGGACTTGTACAGCTTCATCTTTGTAGGAAAGCTGATCTCCCTGCTCTTCCAGATCTTGTTTAGCTTTGCCATTGCTGCTGTTGCGATCGCTAGTCTGGTCTTGATTTCTGTTGTAGAGCGACCGTCTTTGGTGGAGAGTGGCGCCAAGGTATTTGAAAGCGCCCACTTCTTCAAGCTGTTGTCCGTTCATGTAGATTTCAGCATGGTGTTGGTTGTGCTGTTGACCAGGACTTTGCTTTTTTCTGTGCTCACTTCCATTCCATATGCACCTGCCCTTTCTTCCAGTCTCTTTGTCAGGTCTTGTAGTTCTTCGTTGCTGTCCTCCCATCAGGTCGATGTCATCTGCGAACCTCAGATTATTGATGATTCTTCCTCCGATGGAGACAGTGGAGTGGAAGTCATGAGGGTTTCACGCATGATGTTTTCCAGGAAGAGATTGAACAGTACGGGAGATAGCAGGCAGCCTTGACGGACTCCAACTGTGGTCTTGAAGTAGTCCCTATCTGTTTTTGAGGAGGACTGCGCTGCTGGCGGTGTTATACAGCGCCTGGATGGTTTGGACGAGACCCTCCTCTATGCCAAACTTTCTGAGCACCTGCCACAGACCCTTGTGCCACACCCTGTCAAACGCTTTCCTAAAGTCAATGAAGTTGTGGAACAGGTCTCTCTGATGTTGCAGATGTTTCTCCATCAGTATCCGGCGGTGAAGATCTGTTCTACTGTCTTCTGCCTGCCTGAATCCAGCTTTGTTCTTCCGCCAGGTGTTCTTCCGCCTCTTTCTTTCAGTCGATTCAAGATGACTCTGAGCATGATTTTACTGGTGTGGCTAATGAGACTTATTGTTCTGTAGTTCTGGCATTGGCGTAGTTTTCCCCTTTTTGGGCAGGGGGATGATGAGTGATTGAGTCCATTCTGTGGGCCACTGTTTTGTCTCCCAGATCTTCTGACAAATCGATGTTACTAGAGTGACCAATTCCTTCCCTCCATGTTTGAGCAGCTCTGCTGGAATATTGTCTGCTCCAGGTGATTTCCCTGCCAGAAGGCTGCCGATGGCTTCTTCCACTTCTTCTCTCATCACTGGTAGTGGTGGGGAAATTCCCTTGATGGTGTTGAGTCCCCCTCAAACAGACTGTCGTTGGCTGTATAGGTAGTTGTAAAGTTCTTGGCAGTACTGTGTCCATCTGTTCAAAACAGCGGAGCTTTCTGTCAGCAGCTCGCCTGAGGTATCCTCGATGACTGACGATCTGTTTTGCTGCGTCTTGGTGAGGTTTTTCAGTGTGGTGAAGGCATGTTTTGCTGTTTCCCTTTTCCATGCCTTTCTCTATGTTCTCGCACTGATTATTGATCCATGTTCTTTGGCTTCAATCATTTCCTTCTTTACAAGGTTGTTGGTTTTTCGATACTGTGCGGCTTGTTCAGGGCTGGAATTTTCGTATTCTTCAGTGATCTTCTTTTGTCGCAGAGGTCAAGGATGTCGTTTGAGATCCATGCTTGGTGTTTCTTCCTCTGTCGCCCAAGTACCTCCTCTGCTGTTTCACAGACTGCCTCATTGAAGCTGTTTGTGAGGTCGTTGATGTCATTGTCCAGGAAGTTGAGTGCCGCGAACCGCCCCCCGAGCTGTGCCCGGAATGCCTCTTCTATCTCTGGGTCTTTTAACTTCTCCAGGTCAAACTTGATGCGTGGCTGCGCAGCTTGGTGCTTTTTCTTCAATTTGATCTTCATTGTGAGCAGCACGAGATCGTAGTCGCTGCCTATATCAGCTCCGGGGTATGTCCTCGTCTTTGCTTTTTTGATGCTTGATTTTAAGCGCCGCGGAGTGAGGACAAAGTCGATCTGGTTGTGAGTCATTCCGTTCGGCGCATGCCAGGTTGTTCTTCTTGACAGTTTGTGGGGGTAAAGGGTGTTGGCAATGGTGAGACCGTTGGGTGCAGGCAAACTCCAGAAGGCGAAGTCCCCTGTCGTTAGTTTCCCCTGTGCCGTATTGACCCACTGTTCCAGCCCAGTCTTTGCAGGCATCTGGGCCGACTTTGGCGTTGAAGTCCCCTGAACTATGATGATGTCTTTCTTGGGGGCTTTTCTGATGGTGTCTTCTACTTTCGCGTAAATTCTTCCACCGCCTGATCTTCGTGGCTGGTAGTTGGAGCATACACCTGTATGATGTTGATGTTCTTTGGTTTGGCTGACACACGAATGCTGATGATTCTGCTGTTAACAGGTGTGCAGCTCAAGATGCATCCAGTGATTTCTTTGCGCACGATGAAAGCTACGCCTTTTTCATGTAGTGACTCTTCGCCACTGTACCACATCTTGTGTCCTTCCCCTGTGTATTGCTTCTCCAAAGCCTGTCCATCTTACTTCCGACATACCCACAATGTCCCATTGGTAACGTCTCAGCTCGTGCTCTAGTTCTTTTACTTTGCACACTGATGGAGTGTACGAACATTCCAGGTTCCAATGGTAATTTTTCTCAGTTGGCAGCTTGTATGATGTCTTTGCCCCAGTAGCTGACTTTTCACTTCCACCCTGGTGCTTGTCAGTGGGAAGCGCGGTCGTTGGGAACCGGGCCCCGGCCGATCCGGTATGTTGCTGGCTATGGTTGTATCTCTCATGACTTTTCTGTGGGCTTAGGTTAATCCTTGGTGGCGCCAATCCCCTCTCCAAGTCTCCTACTGTGACAGGTAGTACTGGGCTACAGCTTTACCAGTAGCAGACCATTTTTTCTGACCTGACCTCATTCATCACTGCTCAACTTATCTTTCCCTTTATTCTTCCCGCTTTTGTTCTTATCCTTCCCTCTTTAATGTGGTCTCGCCGCCCCCACCCCCCTCCCATCTTATACCAGACTCTCGAACCTGTGACTTAGAGCGTGGACATATTGAACCTAAGACATAGAACATGGGAAATATTGAACGCGTGATAGGACAAATTGAATCTGTGACAAAGAATGTGGGACGTATTGAATCTGTGGTTATAAACGTTGATGTACTGAACTGCGACTTGGAAATGGGACCTACTGAATATGTGCTTAGAACGGGACATATTGAACCTGTGACATAGAACGTGGACATATTAAACTTGTGACTTAGAACGTGGACATATTGAACCTGTGACATAGAACGTGGACATATTGAACCTGTGACTAAGAACGTGGACATATTGAACCTATGACTTAGAACGTGGACATATTGAACCTGTGACATAGAACGTGGACATACAGAACCTGTGACACAGAACGTGGACATATTGAATCTGTGACATAGAACGTGGGACATATTGACCCTATGACTTGGAACCTGGACCATATTGAACCAGTGACTTAGAACACGGATATATTGAACCTGTGACATAGAACGTGGGACTTTCAGAACGTGGACACATTGAACCTGTGACTTAGAACGTGGGACATACTAAACCAGTGACTTAGAACGCGGACATATTGAACCTGTGACTTAGAACGTGGACATACTGAACCAGTGACATAGAACGTGGGACATATTAACTTGGGACATATTGAACCTAACTGCATTTACTGAACTCTGACGTATTGAAGCGATCCACCTGTTAGTAGCTTTTTAACACAACGAAGCTAAACCCAGAGACGGCAGTGGCAATGCTATGCCACTGAGAAGTACACACACACACACACACACACACAACACACACACACACACACACACACGCACGCACGGACGCACACACACAAAAAAAAACCCTTCCTCTGCTCTCGCTCCCAACTCGCACGCTTCTCCTGTCTCCTCCCGCTCTCAAATTTTGCCTCATATGACATGTTGCGAAAGCACGATCAAGCAGGACAACGACCAGGTGTACGTACACACACGAATTGTGTGTGTGTGTGTGTGTGTGTGTGTGTGTGTGTGTGTGTGTGTGTGCGTGCGTGCGTGCGCGCGATGGGGGGGGGGGGGGGGGGGGGGGGGGGTCTGCGCATTAGAATTCTCAGAACATTTTCAAAGATAAGTACGTCTGATATGGCAATGGCATTTACATCTTCCTCGCCGGAAAATACAAAAGTTGGTAGTTAAAAACACGGGGGGCGCGGGGGGGGGGGGGGGGGGGGGGCGGTAGGAGGGGGCGCGGAAGGATTGGGGGATGGGAAAGACGATCCATACTGGCAGCCATCGAGTGCGAACTAGAACAACACGGAAGGCCATGATGAGAAAGTAGGGAAGGAGGGGGTGGGGGTGGGGGTGGGGAGTGAGTATGTGAGGGTTGTACACAAAGGAAGAGACGGGAGAGCGGGAATATGAAGCTCTGTTGAAATCAACGACAGAACTGTGTGACCACTATCCCCGCTCTCCTCCTGCTACGCGCAGTACGAACGATCATGAGACGGATTTTGAAGGACACACATGACGTAATCGCGTTGCAGGTGAAAGATGGGGCGGATTCATGGGATGCACTCACCACACACACACACACACACCCACACACCACTCTCTCTCTCTCTTCTCTTTTGCACAGAGAGAGAGAGAGAGAGAGAGAGAGAGGAGTTGCCATACAGGAAGGACCACGCATATCTAACGTTCTCGGGAGGGGACCACGCCGGCCAGAACACTTCAGAAGCATTCCAATCAAACGTGAAATAGAAAGCTTTTAAAACAGCACGGACATACCCGTTCCTCCATCACCCTCTCTTCTCTTCCTCTCTCTCTCTTCTCTCTCAACTCGCAACAACTCGGAGTAAG
>CM031609.1:304286-361507 GCA_018398815.1 Conus ventricosus | reverse complement strand
TAATTTATTTTTTTTTGAGGTTTAGAAGTCAGTTTTAATGGTTCTTTTTATTTTTTTATTAATGTCGGGGGTTTTGGGAAAATATTTTACCTGCGGAAAAACAGAATTTTTTTAAAAATTTTTTGTTTCATTGGGGTCTTTTTTTTTTTTTATGTCGGTAGATATTAGGGGAAAATCATGTTTCTTTGGTCTTTTTTTTTTAATGTCATGGATTTTCGAGGAGAAATCATTCTTTCATTGGTCTTTTTTTTTAATTCGGTGGATATTTACTGAGGGAGAAATCATTGTTCATTGGCCTTTTAAATTATTAATGTCGGTGGAGAAATTTTTTTTCATTGGTCATTTTTATTAATGAAAAGACAGAGAGGGGATTTTTCCGGCCGATTGGCGGTTTCCGTCTTTTTGATGCCCCAGGTGTCGTTTTTGAGATCAGTGTAAACCCGTTGAGAAAATTGGGGGGGGGGGGGGGGGGGGTGGGAGAGGTACTTTGTGATGAAGCTAATGTACGGCGAGGGGTTTCGATCGATTTTGTGTTCTCAATTGATCCATTCGCAAATGGATGTTTCCGGGTTTCTGCTTGGGCCGGTCGAGACTGCTGTCTTTGTTTTCATCCTGCGGGTTGCCCGAAACCATCAAAGCGGAATTTTGATGTTTGAGAACGCGGCAACTGTTTGCGAATTTTTTTCCTGACGCCATTTTCTTTGGGTTTGACGAGAGTAGCGAAAACCAGAATTTCGTCAGATAGCAGAAGCGAGAAAGTTCTTGCGAAGCAAGTCGATGCTTCAGTTAAAAACAAATGGATTTGGGAAGTGGTTGGGGGGGAAGTGAGCGCAAAAGTGATGCTGACCAGTTCCAAAGGCGCCGTCAGCCACAGTGTGATTCTCAGACTGAAAGACTGCATGAGGAAAACCCACCTATCAGGACAGCGTCTGCACATGGTGTAATGACGCGATCAAGTATGGCTCCGGGGCAAGTCAGCATTGATCAACCACGTTTTGCTGAAAAGCACCTAGCAAGAGTGAAAGATCGTCTTACAACGAGACTTTTGGATCGTTTGGAGCATGGGCGAGTCAAACCCCCCCCCACTCCCACCCCGTCTCTCTCTCTCTCTCTCTCTCTTTTCTCTCTGTGAAGAGTAATGCTATTTGTTTTGTTGAAGTAATGATATTAAAAATATTGCAGGTTATCTCCAGATAGATGAATGCCCACAATCATCAAGCTGATTATTTTGCAATAAAGGTTCTTTTTGAAAAACGGGTTACATCAATGTCACAGTAGGACCTATACACAATTGTGTAGTCAATATTTTACGTAATAAATAGCATACAAAAAAAACTATTTTAGTGAGAGAGAGATCAAAACACAAAAATTGCAAGGGTGTTATTGACATTCTACAGACAAGCAAACAAAACATAAGTAAACAGACGATAGTACGGAAAAAAAAATATAGTAGTAGTAATAATAATAAGAATAATGATTTTTTTCCTTTACCACCGCGTCACCAAAATCTTTTCTTTTTGGTATAGATATCATGGGGGGGAAAAATCGTTACACCATTCATACAAACGAGCTAGACCGGCAGATATGCATGCATACTTATACTCTGGTGACTAGATTTAGCAAGTGACATCATTAAAGTTGAGGAGTATCAAGAGTGTGAAAGTGTTTTTTTTCTTATTGTTTAAAAGAGATGGATCAAGTTGAAAAGAAAAAAAAATGCTTGTGGGGACAAATTTGCACACTTTGAATATGATCCTTAGTCAACTCTTCACTTATATTATTCTATAAAGGAACAGAATCCTCCGTGGTATTTTTAAGGACAACTATAAGAAATTATTTGATTGGTGGTTCAGGTAAACTTTTTTAATAAGTATTTTGAAGGATGGTATTACTATTAGAAAACTAACTGCTCGCTGAAATGTGATGTGAAGGACAGTAATGAGAAACTGACTTGCAACTGCTGGAAAATTGTGGACTATTAGCAACTGGAAAAAACACCAATCCTGTATCAATGGTCTTCATGATTTCCTGACAGACATCAATGGCGAAGGTGAGAAAGTCTTTTTTTTTTTTAGGATCAAGGTTATTAATACTTTTGAATACTTTGGTGTCTCAGATGCTGATTTTTTCAGGTTAAATTCTAAAAAATCTTCAGCTGACCCCTGACCCCCACCCGGGGCCTTGCCCCTGGACCCCACCGGGGCCTTCAGCGGCCCCCCGGACCCCCGTACTTTTTTTCCTCCTTTTTCCCATATGAGATCCACTCGAAAGAGCTTGAAAAAGAGAAAGATCTTTGACCAGTAGTAGTCCTGAAGCGAGTCATTCGTAGAAGGCGGTCGTCAGCACAGGAGCGTAGTTGTCGAGAGGGGGTGTAGATGTAAGGAGATCGGAGAGGATAAGAAGGTCTTCTGTCCCCAATGAGTTTGGAAAAAAATCTACACTTTCATTGGGTTTTTTTTAATGTCCAGTGGATATTTACCGAGGAGAAATTCTTTCATGGCTTTTTTTTTTTATTAATGTCAGTGGATATTTACTGAGGAGAAATCATTGTTTCATTGGTTTTTTTTTATTTTTAATGTCAGTGGAGAAATCATTGTTTCATTGGTCTTTTTTATTAATGTCGGTGGATATTTACTGAGGAGAAATCATTGTTTCATTTGGTCTTTTTTTTTATTAATGTCAGTGGATATTTACTGAGGAGAAATCATTGTTTCATTGGTCTTTTTTATTAATGTCAGTGGATATTTACTGAGGAGAAATCATTGTTTCATTGGTCTTTTTTTTTTTTTATTATGTCAGTGGAGAAATCATTGTTTCATTTGGTCTTTTTTTATTAATGTCGGTGGATATTTACTGAGGAGAAATCATTGTTTCATTGGTCTTTTTTTTATTAATGTCAGTGGATATTTACTGAGGAGAAAATCATTGTTTCATTGGTCTTTTTTTTTATTAATGTCGGTGGAGAAATCATTGTTTCATTGGTCTTTTTTTTTTATTAATGTCGGTGGATATTTACTGAGGAGAAATCATTGTTTCATTGGGGTTTTTTTTTATTAATGTCGGTGGATATTTACTGAGGAGAAATCTTCTTTCATTGGTCTTTTTTTTATTAATGTCGGTGGATATTTACTGAGGAGAAATCATTCTTTCATTGGTCTTTTTTTTTATTAATGTCAGTGGATATTTACTGAAGAGAAATCATTCTTTCATTGGTCTTTTTTTTATAATTAATGTCAGTGGATATTTACTGAGGAGAAATCATTGTTCATTGGTCTTTTTTTTTATTAATGTCGGGTGGAGAAATCATTGTTTCATTGGTCTTTTTTTTTATTAATGTCGGTGGATATTTACTGAGGTAGAAATCATTGTTTCATTGGGTTTTTTTTTTATTAATGTCGGTGGATATTTACTGAGGGAGAAATCATTCTTTCATTTGGGCTTTTTTTTATTAATGTCGGTGGATATTTACTGAGGAGAAATCATTCTTTTCATTGGTCTTTTTTTTTATTAATGTCAGTGGATATTTACTGAAGAGAAATCATTCTTTCATTGGTCTTTTTTTTATAATTATGTCAGTGGATTATTTCCTGAGGAGAATCTTTGTTTCATTGGTCGTTTTTTATTAATGTCGGTTTGGTGAAATCATTGTTTCATTGGTCTTTTTTTTATTTTTGTTTTTTTTTTTTAAAATATGTTTTTATTCCTCCTCTCTCGTCCCTCCACTCTACAGTCTCTTCACTTTCTTCCCATCCTCACGCACTCCCCTTGCGACAGGGATTTAACAAACTCAATTTGACTTAAGCATGTCCAGTACATGTACGGATGTAGGATGTTAGTTATATACAATAAGATGAATTTATTGAATAGTAAATATACAATTGTTACAAATTGGCATTTTTCTTTGTGTTTTACTCCAGTTTGAATGAGGTGGGGGAAAAAAAAAAGAAAAAGAGAAAAAGTAGTAGTTACAGGAGGTTTGTTTCATTTTTCTGTTACAAACTGACAAACACAGAAACATTATAGTGACCTAAAACAGTAATACTAGGTTACTATGGAATTGGAGAAAATAAAATCACCACACAATTGTACATACCACACACACACACACATACACATATGTATTGTACACATATGCACACACATGTATCTTATGACTATACATACCACCCTGCATACACATACACAATATATACACATACTTATACATACAACATATACAAATGCAAATACACATTACCAATACATATACAAATGCACGATTACAACCAGAGGGCGAAAGGACACAAACGCGCGCACAACACACACACCACACACACAGGTAACAGGTATACAGGAGAGAGAGTGTTTAGTTGATTTTCATAGATGATACAGCTATATTTAAATACATGTACTCTTATCGCTAGTATCGTTGAAGTTGATCTATACATTTAGTATTGTTTTTGTGTAGTATGTTACGTGGATGTGAAACAAGTTAGAGTATGATGTGACTCTCGGGAATGCTCTAGGAGGTTTCTACAACTTCCTCTTTGTTTTTTTCTTGTCTTCTTTCACGGCATGCCCACAACAGCTTGTATAATATTGATAGGAATCGACTAAGTACTGTTACTAGTATAAATTATGGACAACAGATGCATGATTGATATAACCATAACATGGAAACACAAAAATTTTGGAAAAAAGAGTAATAAAATAAATTCTTTGACAGCAGCCATAGGGCTCTATCCAGTTTTGTTAATAAAAAAGAAAACCGTATTTCAAAGCATCAAGGAAAAAAAGTTTGGAATAAGGCAGCTACTTTCTTCTAATTCTCTATATGTGTTGTTCAAAAGAAACGATAATATTTTGTTCCAATCTGGTTTCTAAGAAAGGTTTTGAACACTGGACATTTTGGGTGTATTATATTTTGCAATTTTGTCTTGTATAATATAAATTTAGCTAGAAGAAGATATAGTCTAGAGGTTATCTGTGGTAATATTTTGTTTTACTCCAAACAGAACTAAATCTTGATCAATTTGAGGTAATCACAATGTGGACATTTTTCTTAAGCAAATGTTCAAAACGATCCAAATCTGTTGGACAATAGCCACAATCATACAACATGTGTGAAATGCATTGCTCATCCATATTACAAAAGTTGCAATAGGGAATCAGTAATTTAATTCCTGAACAAAATATCTCTGAGTGTGGAGTAGTCTATGTAATAGTTCTGGTTTGAAACCATATGAGCTGTACATCTTGTAGTTTTATAATAATGTGAAAAAAATATGCTCCGCTCGAGTTTCAAAACAAGTTGTCCATTTTTTGACGCTGTTGGAATAGCATCATTTCATTTAAAATGGTCTGCACATGTTATTGCCCTTATAAATAAAGGACCATGTCATCGAGTCTTAAGTTTTGTATCTGTTGGTTAGAACTAATTTAACTTTTGACAATATGTTCGGGACCGCGTCGACTAATACCTTCGTACAATATAAATAGGGTCTAATACCCTGGGTAATTAAGCAGAAATTGGTTATATGTCATAAACTGTACTAATTATCATTAATTTATTTTTTACATAGGAAATGTCATAGTCACACCATTCTCGCACCCCTAACTAACCTTCGTCCCCGTATAATATTAAGTTGTATGAATACATTCAGAATGAATGCATGCACAGAAGATACACAACATTTTGTACATAGTTTTTTGTAGGGTTTTAAACATCCTTCCAGAATGGTTTCCAACATTTTCAATAATTATATAGATATTCGGCCTCCCAAATGTTTTAAATGTCCTTACCTAGGAAACCATATTAAGGGTTAAAATCTTTCCATCCAGAATCAGAGTTCAGTCTCCTTAACAAGATATCTTCAGTAGAAGACAAAAAGTTTCCACATTCAGCATCTTCAATCCACCTTAAAGTACTGTTTTTCAACCACAGACCTTTTGATTTGGCCTTGTTTGCCATTCCACAAAAACTCGTACAGTTCTTTTTCTAAAAGATTTCAAAAAATAGTCTGGTGGTGGGTCAGGCAAATTAATTAAATAAAATAGATAATTTTGAAAACAACTAAGGTCTTTAATAACTGTTATTTTTTCCTTACGGAGTAATATCTGTCTTTTTTTCCAGACGCTAAGACGCGTCTGATTGAAAAAAAAAGTTTGTCCTCGAGAGTTAAGTTGCTACAATAGTGTCAGTGCTTGTGGAAAATGTAATGCCTTACCTTAAAAGTGCCTGGGTCCAAACAAAAATCTTATCACGCATATATTGCGGCCAGGATTTTTTCTGTACCTATCCAAACAACTTGGGTTTTGTCATAATTATTTTAGACCCAGAATATGTTGCAAAATTTGTAAGGATATGTATTGCTTCAATAAATGACTTTTCTGATCATCAAGGGCACAATGTTGTGTCATCAGCATATTGGATAGTAAGTTTACTTTATTGTTAATTTTAATTCCTTTAATGTTCACATTACGGCGGATCATGAGGAGACAATATTTCCGCACTGATTAAATACATAAATAATAAGGTGAGCAGGATCCCCTGTTCCTGATCCTCTTTCTATTGAAACCAAGGAGTGTATTGGCCATTGACCGAGCTACAGGTAGAAAATTGGTTATAAAAAGTCATTATCCATTTAAGAATGTCTGGGTCCCAATTTAATAAAAATGTAAGCATTTTTGTAGAAAGACCAAGACACATGTCAAACGCCTTTTTCAAAATCTACTAATATTAACATGCCTGGAATATTTTTATTTTCAGTGTACAAACAATGTATAGCTAGTGTAACCTGATATTTTCGCAATGAAACAGGCCCGTTAGAAAACCTTTTTGGCTTTCATGATAAACACTTGGTAAAACTCTCTTGTGACAGTTAGCAATACAAGCTGAAGGCGATTTTGTATTATGTAGTATTCATAAGGGAAATATGGGGCGGGGGGGGCGCCAGTTTTTAATAAATCGGTTTAAGGTTTCCCTTCTTTAGGAGACATATTATGTTCCTTGCCGACTGGGTTATTGACACTTGACTTTGTCAAAACTCACGTTGATAGAACGCCAACAAGGAAAGAGCCAATATTCAATAAAGAAAACTTAATAAAAAATTCAACAGTAAAGCATCAGGTCCTGGACTTGTAAAAATTTCATATTTTTCAAAGCACAGCAGCTTCATGAAATGTTATTCAAGCTTCGATATGTAGATTCCTCTCCTCATTAGCTAGAAATGGTGCATCAGGGAGTTACATCAGTAATGTTACATCGTTTACCTCTCTAAGAGCAATATAAATTTTTCATAGAGCATTTATGTTTCTATATAAAGAACCATTTTTTTGATCTGAATTATTGTTCCATTTTTTTTCGAGAAGGGTATAGAATTGTCTAGGTAGTTACAGGTTTTCAAGATTACAGAAATATTATGACCTTTTCACCTGATGATCCAACGAACCTCGAAACGCATTGCCATACCTTGAACCCCTGTGATCCTAATTTCCTGTTAACTGTGTTTTAAGTTTTCTAAAACTGGAATATCTTCCTCATGCAAATCACGTTCAAGATTACTTATTCTTTTTTCCAAGGTTGAGTTCTTGTGGGTTTTCCTTTCTTTTTTTTGTAGTGCTATAAGATATGTTTTCCCCTATTTTCTAATAACAGGGTTTAAAAAAAAGTTGGATCATTGATCTCTAAGGAGATATTTTTCGTATGGGAATATTTTACTCAATGTTGTCTAAATTTGTAAGGTAATAGTTGGCATACTGTTTTTTCACCTCATTGAGGATCTTTTTGTTTCTGAAAAATATTTTTTATCTTTAAGCTAAAACTATTTTTAAATTTCCAGAAAGGCCTCCCTATCACGTTTAGCTGACTCTTTTTTTAAAAGTTATAGGACTAAAGAATGATCTGATCTGTTCTGGGTTAGTAAAAATGTTATTTGTTTCGACCTATTAATTCTTCAGTAATTAGAAATAATCAAGTCTTCCTTGTTTAAATGAATTAAAATTTACGCCAAGTATATGATGTTTTTCAGGATACATTTCCCTAATATACATCAAAAAAGATTGAATTTTACCATCATGTTAATAATTTTTTTTTTCTGGTACTAGGACGATTATTCACTCTTGCAGAATTTTCTGACATTCTATTTTCATGTCAGGGCCCAATTCCAGTCACCAGTGATAATCTCTGTTCATTGGCAATGCGCTCAATTTGTTCGCACACACATCAATAAAATTCAGCGTGTATCGTTATTACTTGGCCCATCTATAGGTTGGACTAAGGTATGTTTTGTATTTGAATTTACCTGCTTCATTAAATTTAAATCAACCATGAGGATCTCTAATTGACATCTAACAATTTATTATTCAATAATTATTGCTAAAAGATGGCAACCCTTTTTATTTGTCTCAGAACCACAGAGCCAGACATTATAACCCCAATTGCTCTTATGAAAGTTTTCTGATTCTGTTTTCCAAATGTGTCTCTTGAGACAATTATATGGTGGCTTCTCTTTTCCTGAAGGAAATCAAAATACATCCTTCCTCTTTTTTTTTGGAGTTGTTTAAGCCGTTACAGTTAAATGAGCATATTTTAAAGGAGTTATCACCCCCATTGGTTAAGTTTTGGAAGAGAAGAAGGAAGTGTATAACAGAGTTACAAAAACCCTTTATCTTATTCCCACAACATATAGTAAAATCAAATGAATTAAGCACATTTTCTGTTCTGTCTTCACACATAAATATAAAAATGAAAACAGTACCTCACTCAATCCAGAAATCCACCGAAATAAGATAACCCTGTCTTTTCTGGGAAAACTAGTACATAAGGACATTTTGGAAAAATCCAACCTGACCTTAATTCAGATGTTACACACTCTCATCCACATGCACACAATGTAGTTTGCTGTAATCAGCACAACAACGACAACAATACAAGGACAGGCCACATAACATGTAGATTTACAAACTAAAAAAAGGTTTCATCTGTAGGCCATTGCCCCACTTCCACAGCCATCTGGCTTTAACAAGCTATTTGCATATCACAGTGCATAAGAAAATACATAAGAAACAATTATACAGGCTCCTTTCCACAGTCGCCAAATCCGTTGCGGCCATCATGAAACATCTATCACGTGACAAAACAAAAACCCCACGTGCTTCCGACAGTTAAGACCAAAAGACAAGCAGAATCCTCACAGCCGGGTGTTATTTGATGTCAAAGAAACACCGATAGCCATTATGTAGCCAGAATAAACAAATCAATAAAACGGAAAGATCACTGTTCTCATCCCTGCTTATCCACACGGTGTTGAATTGCCTTGACCAAAACATTGACCAATGAAATAGTCTGAAAGGGTAAATAAACATTGTAATATTTGGAATAAGGGGAAAATCTCAAAATCCCTCTACAGAGGAAGGTTATTATAACGAAACTTTTACGCACATACTCGAAGGAAAAACAACAAAAAACTTACTGACCTTCTGTTAACAGGCAACACATCATCATATCCATCCACACAATGTTTCTCAGGTCTGGATAGAGACTTCACACTCCCTATCTTCCCGCCTAACTGGTCTTCACAAAAAATGTTCCGTTCTTTGACCAGTTGTTGACAGAGAGTGTTTTCGTTCTTTACTGAAAACACAACAATGTGTTGTGGCTCTGGGGGTTTAAGTCCTCAACTAAAGTGATCCGCGTGCCCTTTAGAGTGCGGCGAGCGTACAAACACGCTGTCCCGAATGCGCCGCGACACAAACCTTGACATGTTGCCCCGTCCAGTTTTAGGGGGTGGGGGGGGCCTATCCCCTGGAGACGCTGGAATCGTCAGGACCGACGTGCCCTGCTTAGTGCCCACCGAAATGTACTGCCTCATTTCGCCTTTTCATTGAGGATTTTGAGTTTGTCGTTGAAGAGAGCAAGCACTTTTCTCCTCGCATGGTCGGGTGGTTCTCTGGTCCTGGACGTCTGCTTCCTTAATGCCCTATATATGCAAGTTATTTCTGCGTACAATTGCGGACAGGTCTTCCGGACACGACTGCAGCAAGTTCCGCTCGATGCTTGGCATCGGAGATTAGCGGATCATGTCTGGTCCTCTCTCTTCCTGCATAAGCCACATCTTTCTTCAGTCTGTCGTGGTCACCAGCACAGGATAATGGTTGCCTTCAACTCGTCCACATTTGTGTCAATTTTGATATTTCTGCTCCATGGAACACAATTGATCATCAAAAGCTGTTCATTGGTTAATCTCGCTTAGGCCTAGTTGGTGTTTGATGGAGGACAAAGTAGGGGAGAAAGAAAACAACGTGGTAGTCTTGCTGAGCTGCTGTTGGGCGTTCGTCCCCTTTTCTCCGCCATCGTATCTCTCGACTGATAAAAAACCGAGACTGTTTATCCATTGAATGTGCTGGGGTGCTGGTGTGGCTAGGGTCTTCTGCTTCGTTGGGTGTGCACTTTACTTCAGTCTCTTCGATATCTTTGTCATGAAAGTGTCAGCGAGCAGGAACTAGTGTTGGATCCTGTTTTGCGTTGGTTTCTTTTTCTGAGTTCCGCCATTACCGCCACCATAACTTTCACAGTACGAGTGCCACATTTTCCTATTCACGGGGCGTTGAGCATGAAAAAAGTAATCCAAAACTCGTGTGGAGGTAGGCAACAGAGTGCTCGGTCAAACTTAGCTGCTTTTGAGGATTGATCGGATGTTAAATTAACCATAAAGAGTTAAATAATGTTTTGCAGCTCTCGAAAGCTGACTCTCTCGATTGTGACCAGAGTCACCTCCGCGTCTTTTTTTTATTAATGTCAGTGGATTAATTTACTGAGGGAATCATTCTTTCATTGGTCTTTTTTTATATTTAATGTCAGTGGAGATTTTACTGAGGAAGAAATCATTCTTTCATTGGTCTTTGTTTTATTAATGTCGGTGGATATTTTACAGAGGAGAACTTCATTGTTTCATTGGTCTTTTTTTTTTATTTAATGTCAGTGGATATTTACTGAGGGAAATTCTTTCATTGGTCTTTTTTTATAATTAATCAGACCTGGCTACCCTTCCGTAATAGTCCGTAATTTTACGGAAATTAACCCCCCATTACGGAGGTACGATTTTCCGTGCGAAATTACGGAAAAGAAAATTGAAAAACTACGCAAATTTCAGACTCGAAAAATTGTCGACTGCTAGACCTTTCCGATGACCCCAGAGTAAACTTCCCTTGACTCAAGCCGAAACCACAGATAGTTCGGAACTTGCGATTGGTCAATGTGGTGCTGTGGGCCAACAGGGACACGCCATCACATCTGTGCGCGCCATTCGAGCTTTTTGTTCAGCCATTGTAAGACAAAGTTTCAACCGATTTTTTGCCGGCGATTGTGAAAATGGCGGAGAAAATCTTCTAAACGTTTGCATGAAACCGATGACGAGGGTTCGAAAACCACTGTGCCACAAGGGAAAAGAAGGCGAAGAAGCAAGTGTTCCGAAGTAAATACACGCGGACTTGGCCTTGTCATGGACCTGGATTTGTATTACTCATTTCTGCTCGGTGTGCAATTCAGACTTCTCCATCGGACATGGGGGAGCAAAATGACTGCAAGCGCCATATCTCGGGGAAATGCACAAAGAGACAGCTGCGAGTGCCTCCAGTCAGAAGATCACATCGTTGTTTACGAAATCCAGCGAGAGCAGCCGTCAGACCCACACACGGAAGATCACCAACGCAGAAAGACTGTTGTGTGAGCTGATCTGCGAAAACAACTTGTCCTGAGCTGTGCTGACAAGATAGTGGCGAAAATGAAAAGGTCCTTTTCATTTTTTGCCACTATCTTGTCACACAGCTCAGGACACACACACACACAAAACATATTTTTTTTTTTTTTTTTGTGGGGGGGGGGGGGGGGGGTGGGGTTTGTACATAGGTTCTTCATCAGTGGTGTCATCTGTGGTGACTGCTGTGTAAGTTACAAAACTGTCAAGTATATCACCTTTGAATGACCTGAAAATCCTGTCCGAGTCCGTCATCTGCCATCACCCAAGGTATTTTTAATTCTGCTTTGTTGTTTTTGTTCCTTTTTACTGTTTATATTTTTTTAAAATGTTTTAAAAATGTAGTTGGAGTTTTTTTACACATTAGCCTATTTGTTCAATGTTAAAAAGTAGTTGGAGTTTTGTACACATTAATTTGTTAAAAAACGCCGTGTATTACGCGTCCGTTTGGGAAATTTCGAAGGAAATGCAAAATTACTGAAAATCTCTGTGGTTATTTTCTGATGAGCACAACATGGGTAGGCAGGTCTGATTAATGAGGAGAAATCATTGTTTCACTGGTCTTTTTTTTATTAATGTCAGTGGATATTAACTGAGGAGAAATCATGTTTCATTGGTCTTTTTTTATTAATGCATGATAAATTTTCTGAGGAGAAATCATTGTTTCATTGGTCTTTTTTTTATTAATGTCAGTGGTATTTACTGAGGAGAAATTCTTTCATTGGTCTTTTTTTTTTAAGTCGGTTTGGAGAAATCTTGTTTCAAAGGTCTTTTTTTATTAATGTCGGGGATATTTACGAGGAGAAATCATTCTTTCATTTGTCTTTTTTTATTAATGTCGGGGAGAAATCATTGTTTCATTGGTCTTTTTTTTTTTAATGTCGTGGATATTTACTGAGGAGAAATCATTCTTTCATTGGTCTTTTTTTATTAATGTCGGTTGATATTTACGAGGAAAATCATGTTTCATTGGTCTTTTTTTTATTAATGTCGGGTGTTTACTGAGGAAAATCATTGTTTTCATTGGTCTTTTTTTTATTAATGTCCGTGGATATTTACTGAGGGGAAATCATTGTTTCATTGGTCTTTTTTATTTAAAGTCGGTGGAGAAATCATTGTTTCATTGGTCTTTTTTTATTAATGTCAGTGGATATTTACTGAAGAGAAATCATTTTTTCATTGGTCTTTTTTTATAATTAATGTCAGTGGATTTTATGAGGGGAAATCATTGTTTCATTGGTCTTTTTTTTTTAATGTCGGTGGAGAAATCATTGTTTCATTGGCTTTTTTTTATTAATGTCAGTGGATATTTACTGAGGAGAAATCATTCTTTCATTGGTCTTTTTTTTATAATTAATGTCGGGGAAATTTACTGAGGAGAAATCATTCTTTCATTGGTCTTTTTTATTAATGTCGGTGGATATTTTCAGAGAAAATCATTGTTTCATTGGTCTTTTTTATTAATGTCAGTGGATATTTACTGAGGAAAATCATTGTTTCATTGGTCTTTTTTTATTAATGTCAGTGGATATTTTACGTGAGAAATCATTTCATTGGTCCTTTTTTTATTAAAGCGGTTTGGGTATTTACTGAGGAGAAATCTTTTTTTCATTGGTTTTTTTATTAATGTCGGTGGATATTTACTGAGGAGAAATCATTGTTTCATTGTCTTTTTTTATTAATGTCAGTGGGTTTTTTACTGAGGAAAATTCTTTCATTGGTCTTTTTTTTTAAAAGTCGGTGGAAGAAATTGTTTCATTTGGTCTTTTTTATTAAGTCGGTGGAAAATTTACTGAGGAGAAATCATTGTTCATTGGTTTTTTTTTTATTAATGTCGTGGAGAAATCATTGTTTCATTGTCTTTTTTTTTAATTAATTTCGGTGGATATTTACTGAGGAGAAATCATTGTTTCAATTGGTCTTTTTTATTAAGTCGGTGGATATTTACTGAGGAGAAATCATTCTTTCATTGGTCTTTTTTTATTAATGCGGTGGATATTTACTGAGGGGAAATCATTGTTTCATTGGGTTTTTATTATTAATGTCGGTGGAGAAATTGTTTCTTGTCATTTTTATTAATGTCGGTGGATATTTACTGAGGAGAAATCATTGTTTCATTTGGGCTTTTTTTTTATTTAAAGTCAGTGGAGAAATCATTGTTTCATTGGTCTTTTTTTTATTAATGTCAGTGAGAAATCATTCTTTTATTGGGCTTTTTTTTTTATTAATGTCAGTGGAGAAATCAATTTTTTCTTGGTCTTATTTTTTTGTTAATGTCGGGAGAAATCGTTTCATTGGTCTTTTTTTTATTAATGTCGGTGGATATTTACTGGGAGAAATCATTGTTTCATTGGTCTTTTTTTAATTTAAAAGTCGGTGGATATTTACTGAGGGGAAATCAATGTTTCATTTTGGGCTTTTTTATTAATGTCGTGAGAAATCATTGTTTCATTGGTCCGTCTTGTTGTCCACAGGTACGTGCTCAGGAGAATCTTGCGACGTGCAGTGCGATACGGAACGGAGAACTGAATGGCAAGCCTGGGATGTTTGCCTCCCTTGTGGACACGGGGGTTCAGCTTCTGGTATGTTCAGAAATCATCGCTGCTGTTAGTCGCAGACAGGGAAAGAAAGCCCGCAAGCTCTGAACACAACTAATAAGAGTAAAATACAGAAAACTCTGAACATCAACATGAAAAGTAAAATACAGAAAACTCTGAAAATGAACTATGAAAATAAAATACAGAAAACTCTGAACATCAACTATGAAAAGTAAAATACAGAAAACCTGAACATGAACTATGAAAAGTGAAATACAGAAAAGAATAACATCAACTATGAAAAGTGAAAACAGAAAACTCTGAACATCAACTATGAAAAGTAAAATACAGAAAACTCGAACATCAACTATGAAAAGTAAAATACAGAAAAATCTGAACATCAACTATGAAAAGTAAAATACAGAAAACTCTGAACATCAACTATGAAAAGTAAAATACAGAAAACTCTGAACATCAACTATGAAAAGTAAAATACAGAAAACTCTGAACATCAACTATGAAAAGTAAAATACAGAAAACTCTGAACATCAACTATGAAAATAAAATACAGAAAACTCTGAACATCAACTATGAAAGTAAAATACAGAAAGCTCTGAACATCAACATGAAAAGTAAAATACAGAAAACTCTGAACATCAACTATGAAAAGTAAAATACAGAAAACTCTGAACATCAACTGTGAAAAGTAAAATACAGAAAACTCTGAAAAATCAACTGTGAAAAGTAAAAAAACAGAAAACTCTGAACATCAAATATGAAAAATAAAATACAGAAAACTCTGAACATCAACTATGAAAAGTAAAATACAGAAAACTCTGAACATCAACTATCAAAAGTAAAATACAGAAAACTCTGAACATCAACTATCAAAAGTAAAATACAGAAAACTCTGAAACATCAACTATCAAAAGTAAAATACAGAAAACACTGAACATCAACTATAAAAGTAAAATACAGAAAACTCTGAACATCAACTATGAAAAGTAAAATACAGAAAACTCTGAACATCAACTATGAAAAGTAAAATACAGAAAACTCTGAACATCAACTATGAAAAGTAAATACAGAAAACTCTGAACATCAACTATGAAAAGTGAAATACAGAAAACCTGAACATCAACTATGAAAAGTGAAATACAGAAAAAACTGAACATCAACTATGAAAAGTAAAATACAGAAAACTCTGAACATCAACTATGAAAAGTAAAATACAGAAAACTCTGAACATCAACTATGAAAAGTAAATACAGAAAACTCTGAACATCAACTATGAAAAGTAAAATACAGAAAACTCTGAACATCAACTATGAAAGTAAAATACAGAAAACTCTGAACATCAACTATGAAAAGTAAAATACAGAAAACTCTGAACATCAACTATGAAAAAGTAAAATACAGAAAACTCTGAACATCAACTATGAAAAGTAAAATACAGAAAGCTCTGAACATCAACTTTTGAAAAATAAAATTTCGAAAACCTGAAATCAACTATGAAAAAAAAAATACAGAAAACTGAACATCAAATAGAAAAGTAAAAAATTCAGAAAACCCCTGAAAATCAACTAAAGAAAAGTGAAAAACGAAAACCTGGGAAAATCAACTATGAAAAGTGGGAAAAACAAAAAAAAACCCCTAACATCAAATGGGAAAAGTTTAAAAAACAGAAAAAATCTGAAAATCAACTATGAAAAAAAAAAAAAGAAAACTCGAACATCAATATGAAAAGTAAAAATTCAGAAAAAATCTGAAAACAATAAGAAAAATAAAATACAGAAAAATCTAACAAACAACTGTGAAAAATAAAATCGGGAAAAATCTGAAAATTTAACTATAAAAAATTAAAAACCGAAAACCTTTAAAATAACTGTGGAAAAATAAAAAAACAGAAAAAATCTTTTTTCCCCAAAAAAAGAAAGAAAAAGGGGAAAAAAAAGAAATGGGAAAGAAACATAGGGTCATTTTTTTTTTTTTGCCAAAAAATTTTTTCTTTGTTTTTTTTTGTTGTTAAATTTTAATTTTAAAAAAGTTTGGGCCCTTTTAGTATGAAAAAAAAAACCCTATGTATGACCAAAGTAAAAAAAGAATTGTGTTTGGAAAATGGGGCCCTTTTTATGGGCCAGACAGAAAAACAACTGAGGAGGTTTCTGTTTGGTGCATGGGGAAAAAATTTTTTTACCAGTTTTGGGAAAATTTTATTTTACAGGGTTGTTAAACAGGGTTTGAGGTTTTGGGAATTTTAAAATTAAATTTAAAAAAAAAAAAATTTACTTTTCAGTACTGAAAAAATTTTTTTAGGCGTTGCATTTCTTGCGTTATTTTAGTTTTAAGTGCATAAAATGGGGCTTCAAACCCAGTGGGCAATTTTTTCTTCTTTTTTTTTACAGGGGGATGCCCCCTTCCCGAGGTGAAGAAAACCCGAGATGGAACAATTTTGGGGATAAATTTTAAATAAACATTTATTTTGGGGGGCACAGAAGAGCGGGGTTAAAAGATTGTAGACCAAAGACCCACGTTCGGGTGAACATTTTTCCCCCAGGTCTGAAAAACCAATATAAAAAATTTAAAAAAGGGGTATACACCCCAAAGTCTTGCACAAAACAGAAAAGCTGCCGTCCTTTCCCTGTGGCATCTTTTGTGTTGGGGGGGTTGGGGGGGGGGGGGGGGGGGGGGGGGGGGGGGGGGGGGGGGGGGGGGGGGGGGGGTTTCAACACCAAAAAAGTGTGTGTGCCTCTCTCTTTTTCTCCCCTTTCCCCCCCCTCTCTTTCGGGCCCCTGTCCCCTCTTTTCTTTTCCCCGCTCTTGTGTTTCTTCCCCCCCCCCCCCTCTTCCCCTCCCCCCCCCTTCCCCCCTCTCATTACATGGGTGTGGGGGTGCCAGGGGAAGGAGATGAAGGGAGCGCAGTTTCCCCCCCTCGTCCCCTCCTTTCCCCCCCTTTTACATGGGTTTTGGTGTGCCGGTTAAAGGGGATCCAATAAGAGGAGGCGCATTTCCCCGAAGGGCTCTGAATTTGGATTTAATGGCTGCAAGGACCATCAAAAACTGGGGCCCACAGCACGGTTTCCCAGGTTTAGGACAATAGTGAGGGGGGGAACCCCCCCCCCCCCTTAGGTCATTCGAAAAAAGGGGCAAAAAAACACAAACCCCCCCCATTCATCCTGGTGATCACCAAAACATTGGAAACCCAAAAGGTTTTTTGGAAATACAGAATATTAAAATTTTAGCAAAAAAAAGCGTGATTTTTTTTTCTAAAACCCTTTTAAAGGGAAAATAAAAAAAAGGGCAATTTTTTTTTAAAAAGGGAAAAAATTAAAAAAAAAAAAGGAGGGATTGCGACTGCTTTGGGATCTTTAGTGACCCCCGTTTAAGAAAGGGAAAAGGGAAAAAGGTTTTCCCCCGGGGTGCCTCCTTTTTGGGTGGTCTTTGTAAAACTTTTTTTTGGTTTCCCCTTTTGCTGTTCATCTGACTTTTTCGGGGGCCCCCCCCCCCGCAAGGAAAGAACCTTTTTGGCATCTGAATAAAGGGTTTAGTTTTGGGCCCCTTTAAAAACAGGCTTTAGATTGGGCCCCTGAAACAGGCTTCCCTTTATCTGTTTTTTTAAAAACTTCCAAACCCCTAAAGCGTCCTGAAATCTCAGATTGGTTTTTTTTCCGGATAACAAAGATTCTGTAATTAAAAAAAAAAAAACCCCCAAAAATTTTTTGGACCACAATGCCCTTTTCCCTTTTGCACAACAAAAAAAATTCATTGGGGGGCATTTTTCATTTACACATTCCGAGGAAGTTTTAATTTTACTTTTTGGTCAGCACGCTTATTTTGTTGTTTTTATTTTTTTTTTTTCTTTTTCTTTTTTTTTTTTTTAATGGCCAGGGAAAGCCTAAAGTTTTTCAGACTTTATTTCTTTTAAATTTTTTTGCTTTTAAAACTTTTGGGTTTGAAAAATTGGGGGTTTGGGGTTTACTTTTTTTTAATTTAGACCTGCACTGTGCCAAAAAAATAAAAGTTTGGGGGAGTGGTGTAACAAGGATTTGAAGCAAGGTGATGACTTTCTGTGGTTTTTTGTGACTAGGTTTTTTGGCCCCGGGTTGTTTTAAAGTACGGTTCCCCCCTGGGGCCCGACGAGTGAAAGAAAGAAGAGAAAGGGGGGCCAACGGCAATGAGGTTTGACAAAGGGCCCAAACAGCACTTCCTTGGTAAGCCCGTGTTTTCAGGGGGTGCCCCCAAAAAATCAAAAGGGGGGCTTGGACAAACCAAGACCTCCTTGGAAAACTTGTTGTCTAGGGACTGCCCAAACCCAAACATCATTTGAAAGGGGTTTTTACAAAGCCCAACTGCACCCCTTGGTAAGCTGTGTTGTCTAGGGACTTTCCCCCCCTGAACCCTAACGGGGCTTTGACAAACCAAACCACTCCTTTGGGAAGCTGTGTTGTCTGGGGCTGCCACCCAAACATCATCTAACGCTTTTACAAAACCCCAAAAAGCAATCCTTGGGGAAGCTGTGTTGTCAGGGGGGTGCCAAACCCGCTTATTTTGAGGCCTTTTTTCAAAAACCCGCAGCAAAATCCTTGGGAAGTTTTTTGTCTAGGGGCTGCCTCCTGAACATAAAATTGGGGGGCTTTTTACAAAGCCAAGCAAACACTCCTTGGTTTAAACTGTGTTTTTTCCCAGGGGGCTGCCACCTAACACAACTGAGGGCTTTGGGCAAACCCCAAACAGCCTCCTTTGGGAAGCTGTGTTTTCCCAGGGGCTGCCACCCCCGGGAAAATTTATCCCAGGGCTTTTACAAAACCAAGAAACACTCCTTTGGGGCTGTGTTGTCTAGGGGCTGCCAATGGGCCCTAAACTGAGGGTTTGAAAAGCCAAAAACAGCACTCCTTGGTAAGCTTTTGGGTTTTTTAGGGGCTGCCTCCTGAAAATCATCTGAGGGGCCCCTTTACAAAGCAAGCAGCACTCCTTGGGAAGCTGGTTGTCTAGGGGCGCCCCCTGAAATCCTGAGGGCTTTTTTACAAAGCCAAGCAGCACTCCTTGGTAACGGGTTGTCTAAGGGGCTTTTTCCCCCCCTGAACATCCTGAAGGGGTTTGACAAAGCCAAGCAGGGACTCCTTGGTAAGCTTGTTGTCTAGGGACTGCCCCCCTTAACATCATTGAGGGTTTTCCCCCCCCCAAGCAGCACTCCCTTTGGGAAAAATGGGTTGTTTAGGGGAAGCCACCTTGGGCATATTAGGCTTTGAAAAAAGCCTGGGAGCACTCCTTTGGGAAGCTGTGTTTAAAAGGGCTGCCACCTGGAACATCATTAGGGGGTTTGACAAAACCAAAACAGCCCCTCCTTGGTAAGCTTTTTTTGTTTGGGACGGGCCCCCAGAACTTTATCGGTCCGGGGCTGGAAAAGAAAATTTTTCACAGCCACAAATTTGGCTCGTTTTTGTTTTGTGGGAGGGGTCGAAACCCTTTTGATAGGGAAACTTACAAAAGGGAAAATGCAGTTTTTTTTTTCCCTTTTTAAAGTCCGCAAACTTCCAAACCCCGGATGAGGGAAAAATGAAACGGGTATTTTTCTCAACCATTTAAATTTTTTTAAGGGCATTTCATTTTTGAAAAAATGAAAACGTTGTCAAAATGTCCCTTTTGGGGTTTTTGTTGGGTGGATGAATGGGGCGTGCATGCGAAAATTTTTAAACTTATAGTTTTTTAAATAAGGGTTTTTAGGAACCCAATTCCCGCTGGTCAAGGGGAGCAACTCTGCGAAAAAGCCACAAAAAAGACCTGGTTAACCCCTTTAACAATTTTTGTGTGTGTGAGTTCCCTTCCTTTTCTTCCCTCTCGATAGTTATTTTTTTTTGGTTTTTTTCAAAAGGTTTTCTTTTCCCCTGATGGGGTTTTTTCCCCTGACAGTGTTTTGTTGTTGTTTTTGTTTTTCTCTGACATGTGTTTTGTTGTGTTTGTTTTTCCCACAGTGGGTTTTTTTGTTGTTTGGGTTTTTCTCGCAGGTTTTTTTTTGGTTTTTTTGTTTTTCTCTGACAGTTTTTTTGTTGTTTTTTTTCTCTTGACAGTGTTTTGTTGTTGTGTTTGTTTCTCTCTACAGTGTTTGTTTTTGTTTTCCCAATTTTTTTTTGTTTGTTTTTTTCTCTTGGGCAGTGTTTTGTTGTGTTTGTTTGTTTTTTCTCTGACAGTGTTTTGTTTTTGTTTCTCTCTATAGTGTTTTGGGTTTTCGTGTTTTTGTTTCTCTTGATAGTGTTTTGTTTTTGTTTTTTTCTCTCTGACGTGTTTTTTTGTTTTTGTTTTCTCTGACAGTGTTTTTTTTGTTGTTGTTTGTTTCTTCGATAGTGTTTTTTTTGTTGTTTGTTTCTCGACTGTTTTTTTTTTGTTGTTTGTTTCTCTCTGACGTGTTTTTGGTTTGTTTCTCTTGGGCAGTGTTTTTTGTTTTTTTTCTCTCTGATAGTGTTTTTGTTGTTGGGTTTGTTTCTCTCCTGATAGTGTTTTGTTGTTTAAGGGTATTTTCTGACAAGGTTTGTATACTAGCCAAACAGGGATATAATAACCCAAAATCCCCCTTTTTTTTCTCTTAAGGGGTTTTGTTTTTTTTGTTTGTTTTCTCTCGATAGTGGTTTTTTTTGTTTTTGTTTGTTTCCCCTTGATTGTGTTTTGTTGTTGTTTGGGTTTTTCTCTGACAAATGTGTTGTTGTTGTTTGTTTCCCTGACAGTTTTTGGGTTTTGTTTTTTGGTTTTTTTCTTGAAAAAGGTTTTTTTTGTTTTTTTCTCTCTGAAAAGTTTTTGTTTTTTTGTGTTTTTTTTATCTCTGAACATGTTTTGTTGTTTGGGTTTTTTTCTCTCCCAAAATGTTTTTTTTGTGTTTTTTTTTTCTCTGACAGTGTTTTGTTTTTTTTTTTTTTCTCTTACAGTGTTTTGGGTTTTTGTGTTTGTTTTTCCCTGCAAATGTTGGTTGTTGTTTGTTCTCTCTGACAGTGTTTTTTTTTTAAATTTTGTTTTTCTTCTGATAGTGTTTTTTTTGTTTTTTTTGGTTTTTCTCTGATAGTTTTTTGTTTTTGTGGGTTTTTTTCTCTCTGATAGTTTTTGGGTTGTGTTTGTTTCTCTCTGAAGTGTTTTTTTGTTTTTTTGTTTTTCTCTGACAGTGGTTTTTTGTTGTTTGTTTTTTTTCTCTGATATGTTTTGTTGTTGTTTTGTTTCTCTCTGACAGGTTTTTTTTTTTGTTTTTTTTTCTCTCTGAAAATTGGGTTTTTGGTTTTTTTTGTTTCTCTCTGACGTGTTTTGTTTTGTGTTTGTTTTCCTCTGATATGTTTTGTTTTTGTTTTTTTTCTCCCCTGACATTTGTTGTTTTTTTTGTTTCCTTTGACAGTGTGTTTTTTGTTTGGGTTTTCCCCCCTGGGCTGTTTTTGGGTTTTTGTGTTTGTTTCTTTGATAGTGTTTTGTTGTTTTTGTTTCTCTTGACAGTGTTTTTTTTTTTGTTTTTTCTTTCTCTCTGATAGTTTTTGGTTTTTGTTGTTTGTTTCCCCTCTGAAATGTTTTGTTTTTTGTTTGTTTTTTCTCCCACGTGTTTTTGTTGTTTGTTTCTCTCCGACAGTTTTTGTTGTGTTTGTTTCTTCCCGACATTTTTTTGTTTTTGTGTTTGGGTTTCCCTAAAAGTGTTTTTTGTTGTTGTTGTTTTTTGTTTCTCTCTGACGTGTTTTTTTTTCTTTGTTTCTCTCTGACAGGGTTTTTTTTGTTGTGTTTTTTTTTTTCTTCCGAAGTGTTTTTTGTTTTTTTTCTTTTACCGTGTTTTGTTGTGTTTGTTTTTTTCTCTGACAGTGTGTTGTTGTTGTTGTTTGGGTTTTTCTCTGACGGGGTTGTTGTTTGTTTCTCTCTGACATTTTTGTTGTTGTTTTTTTTTCTGACAGTATTTTGTTGTGTTTGTTTCTCTCTGACAGTGTTTTTTTGTTGTGTTTGTTTTCTCTACAGTTTTTTGTTTTTGTTTGTTTCCCCTTTTGACAGTGTTTTTTTGTGTTTGGGTTTTTCTCTGAAAAGGGGTTGTTGTTTTTTTTTGACAGTGTTTTTTTTGTGTTTGTTTTCTCTGACATGTTGTTGTTGTTTTGTTTCTCTCTGACAGGGTTTTGTTTTTTTTGTTTCTCTCTGACAGTGTTTTGGGTTTTCTTTGTTTTTCTCTGACAGTGTTTTGTTGTCTTTTTTTCCTCTGAAAGTGTTTTTTTTTTGTTTTTTCTCCCACAGTGTTTTTTTTCTTTTTGTTTGTTTTTCTCTACAGTGTTTTGTTTGGGTTTTTTTTTCCCCCCCTGACGTGTTTTGTTGGTTTTGTTTGTTTTTCTTGGGCAGTGTTTTTTTGTTTTTTTCTCTCGGGCAGTTTTTTTGTTTTTTTTGTTTCTCTTGACGTTTTTGTTGTTGGTTTGTTTCTTCTGACGTGTTTTGTTTGTTTGGGTTTTTTCTCCCACAGTGTTTTTTGTGTTTTTTTTTCTCTCTGCGGTGTTTTTTGTTGTGTTTTTTTTCTCTTGAAAAAGTGTTTTTTTTGTGTTTGTTTCTTCGGACATGTTTTTTTGTTGTTTGTTTCCTCTGAAAATGTTTTGTTGTTGTGTTTGTTTCTCTTGACGGTTTTGTTGTTGTTTTTTTTTTTCTTGACAATTTTTTTTTGTCTTTGTTTCTCTTACCCGTTTTTTTTGTTGTTGGGGTTTGTTTCCCCTCCGACAGTTTTGTTGTGTTTGTTTTTATTTTGGGTGTGTTTTTGTTGTGTTTGTTTCTCTCTACCCGTGGTTTTTTTGTTTGTTTTTTTTCTCTCTGACAGTGTTTTGTTGTTGTTTTTTGTTTTTCTCTGACAGTGTTTTTTTGGTTTTTTTTTCTCTCTGACAGTGTTTTGTTGTTGTTGTTTGTTTTCCTTGATTTGTTTTTTGTTGTTGTTATTTGTTTTTCCCCTCTGATAGTGTTTTGGGGTTTGTTTCTCCTGACAGTTTTTTTTTTTTTGTTTCTCTTGATAGTGTTTTTTTTGTTTTTTTTCTCTCTGACAAATGTTTTGTTGTTTGTTTTTTCTCCCACGTGTTTTTTTTTGTTTTTTTCCTTGACAGTGTTTTTTTTTTTTTGTTTCTCTCTGAATGTTTTGGGTTTTTTGTTTCTCTCTGACAGGGGTTTTTGTTGTTTGTTTTCTCTTTATAGTGTTTTTTTTTGTTTGTTTTTCTCCGACATTTTTTTGTTGTGTTTGTTTCTCTCTACAGTGTTTTTGGGTTTTTGTGGTTTTTTTTCTCTTGACCTGTTTTTTTGTTGTTTTTTGTTTCTCTCTGAAAAAGTGTTTTTTTGGGCTTTTTTTCTCTTACAGTGGTTTTTTTTTGGGTTTTGGGTTTTTTTCCCTTGCAGTGTTTTTTTTTTGTTGTTTGTTTCCTCTTACGTGTTTTTTTTGTCTTTGTTTTTCTTGACAGTGTTTTGTTGTTGGGGTTTGTTTCTCTCCGACAGTGTTTTTTTTGGTTGTTTGTTTCTCTCTGACAGTTTTTGTTTTTGTGTTTTTTTCTCTCTGACAGTTTTTTGTTGTTGTTGTTTGTTTCTCTTTCCGGGCAGTGTGTTGTTGTGTTTGTTTTTTCCCCTGACAGTGTTTTGTTTTTGTTTTTTTTTTCTCCTTGGGCCCGTGTGTTGTTGTTGTTGGGTTTTTTTCTTTGACAGGGGTGTTGTTGTGTTTTTTTCTCTCTGGAAAAAGTGTTTTTTGTTGTTGTTTGTTTTCTGGCTGACGGGGGTTTTTTGTTTGTTTTTCTCTGACAGTGTTTTTTTGTTGTTGTTTGTTTTTCTCTGAAAAGTGTTTTGTTGTCTTTGTTTTCTTCCCCTCTTGGTTTTTTTTGTGTTGTGTTTTTTCTCTCTGACAGTGTTTTTTTTGTTTTGTTTTTTTCTTTTTGACAAATGTTTTTTTTGTCTTTTTTTTCCCCTTTTGGGCAGTGTTTTGTTGTTGTGTTTGTTTCTCCCCCGACAGTGTTTTTTTTGGGGTTTTTTTGTTCCCCCTCTGACGTGGTTTTTGTTTTTGTTTGTTTTCTCTTGCCCGTGTTTTGTTGTTGTTGTTTGTTTCTTGAAAGTGTGTTGTTTGTTTTTTCTCTCTGACAGTGTTTTGTTGTTGTGTTTTTTCTCTCTGACAGTGTGTTGTTTTTGTTGTTTGTTTCTCCCCTTTAAAGGGTGTTTTGTGTTTTTTTCTCTTGACAGCGTGGTTTTTTTGTTTGTTTTTCTCGAAATTTTTTGTTTTTTGTTTTTCCCCTCCCGACAGGGTTTTTTTGTTTTTTTTTTTGTTTTTTCTGACGGTTTGTTGGTTTTGTTTCCCCTTTGACAAAAATTTTTTTGTGTTTGTTTCTCTCTGAAATTGGGTTTTTTTGTTTGTTTTGTTTCCTTTGAAAAGTTTTTTTGTTGTTGTTTGTTTTTTTTCTGGGCAGTGTTTTTTTTGTTGTTTTTGTTTAAACTCTGACAGTGTTTTGTTGTTGTTTTTTTTTCTCCCCCCCAGTGGGTTTTTTTGTTTTTTTGTTTTCTCTGCTGTTTTGTTGTTTTTTTTCTCTCCCCAAAAGTGTTTTGTTGTTGTGTTTTTTTCTCCTTTTGACAGTGTGTTTTGTTTTTTTTCTCTTACAGTGTTTTGTTTCTTTGTTTTCTCTGACAGTGTTTTTTGTTGTGTTTGTTTTTCTCTGACATTTTTTTGTTTGGGTTTTTTTTCTCTCTGAAAGGGTGCGTCTTCAGTTGTTTTCAGACTTTTTGGGCCCCAAGGGCCCATGGGCCCTGCAAAATGGGTTTAATTTTGGAAAAAGATGGGTCAAATTTTAAATTTAAAAAGGGATGGGTTAAACCCAGCCTTGAAAGGTACCCCCCTGGGGTTTTTTCCGCCACCCCTGCCTGCAATCTAAAGGGCTGGGCCGGAAACTAGGCCATCAATGCACCCCTCATCACTGGGCAAAAGTGTGTTTGTGGGGCAAATTCTGATTGGAAATTGCGGCAGTAGGAGCCAGTTTGTATCTTTCTTTTTGGGGCAAAGGCCCGGGGGGCCCCCCTTCCTTCCATCCGTATCAACCGGCCATTACTAGAAAATGTCAACCCAAAAACTGGGGGTTAAATGGCCAGGTTGGTTTAGGTTTGTTGCAAAGAGCAGGCGGGTTTTTTGGGGCTTGGAGTGGTTTCAGTGAAACTTGGGGTGAAAATTACCCAAACTGTTGGGTTTTTGTGCCCATCTTTAAAAACCCCTTTCACAGTCAGTGTCAGTTGAAATATTGTGTGTGTGTGTGTGAGAAGAGAGAGAGAGTGTGTGTGTGTGTGTGTCTGTATTTGTGTGTACTGTCCAACACCCCCCTCCCTCTTTTTTCTTCTTCTCCGCTCGGTCTCTCTCTCTCTCTTCCCTTTTCCCACCCCATCTTCCTCGCGATGTGTTCATGGCACTTAGCTATTTTTAGCGGTGGCAGTTTGCTGGATGACTGACCCACTAAACGCTGGAGGAGGGGGGTGGGGTGGGGCGAGGGGAGGGAGGGGGATACACATGCCGCCTTGCTGAGATAAGATACAAGGGAAAGGAGAGAAAGACAATGGAGTGCGGGAGGGAGGAGTGGAAAGCCGAAAGGGGAGTGGGGGAAATACACGTGCCGGCTGGCTGAGAGAGACTAAAAGGGAGAGAAAAACAATGATGGCTTCAATTTTCAGCTAAGAGATAAAAACTAAACACTTACCACTCGTTCTATCCTTTGAAAACATTGCTGACAAAGTTAGCTGCCGCTGGTTTTTCACTTACTTTGAGCTTTTTCTTCGGTGGCATCTTGTCTTTAGCAGAACGATGACTCGATTCCACACGTGTTGAAAAGTCAGACGATTTCTGACCCAGACGATTTCGCCTTTGCAAGGTAAAACTGATAGATGTTCGCTGATTGGTTGTTGTGCTTGGCTGTCAGCCAATCACACACAGCGATGCTAGGCAAGGCAGCAAGGTGCCAGTTTGGGTAGGCTACTATACTCCGTTGTGTGGCCACATGTGCTTGGACCTGGTGTGGCTTGGTACCGACAGACCGAGGATCGAGACAAGTTGGCGATTTTTATGACGCGCCAGGCTGGCGCATACACACTGACTGTTACGCGTCATTCTGATAAAATATGCGCCAATGGCGTGGGCGCGCCAACAATCTGAAGCTCTGCAGTGTGTTGTTGTTTGTTTCTCTCTGACAGTGTTTTGTTGTTGTGTTTGTTTCTCTCTGACAGCGTTTTGTTGTTGTTTTGTTTCTCTCTGACAGTGTTTTGTTGTCTTTTTTTCTCACTGACAGTGTTTTGTTGTTTTTGTTTCTCTCCGACAGTGTTTTGTTGTTTTGTTTCTCTCTGATAGTGTTTTGTTGTTGTGTTTGTTTCTCTCTGACAGTGTTTTGTTGTTGTTTGTTTCTCTCTGACGGTGTTTTGTTGTGTTTGTTTCACTCTGACAGTGTTTTGTTGTTGTGTTTTGTTTCTCTCTGACAGTGTTTTGTTGTTTGTTTCTCTCTGACAGTGTGTTGTTGTGTTTGTTTCTCTCTGACAGTGTTTTGTTGTGTTTGTTTCTCTCTGACAGTGTTTTGTTGTTGTGTTTGTTTCTCTCTGACAGTGTTTTGTTGTTGTTTGTTTATCTCTGACAGTGTTTTTGTTGTTGTTTGTTTCTCTCTGACAGTGTTTTGTTGTGTTTGTTTCACTCTGACAGTGTTTTGTTGGTGTGTTTGTTTCTCTTGACAGTGTTTTGTTGTTGTGTTTGTTTCTCTCTGACAGTGTTTTGTTGTTGTGTTTGTTTCTCTCTGACAGTGTTTTGTTGTTGTGTTTGTTTCACTCTGACAGTGTTTTGTTGTTGTTTGTTTCTCTCTGACAGTGTTTTGTTGTGTTTGTTTCTCTCTGACAGTGTTTTGTTGTTGTGTTTGTTTCTCTCTGACAGTGTTTTGTTGTTGTGTTTGTTTCACTCTGACAGTGTTTTGTTTGTTTCTCTCTGACAGTGTGTTGTTGTGTTTGTTTCACTCTGACAGTGTTTTGTTGTTGTTTGTTTCTCTCTGACAGTGTTTTGTTGTTGTGTTTGTTTCTCTCTGACAGTGTTTTGTTGTTTGTTTCTCTCTGACAGTGTTTTGTTGTTGTTTGTTTCTCTCTGACAGTGTTTTGTTGTTGTTTGTTTCTCTCCGACAGTGTTTTGTTGTTGTGTTTGTTTCTCTCTGATAGCGTTTTGTTGTTGTTTGTTTCTCTCTGACAGTGTTTTGTTGTTGTTTGTTTCTCTCTGACAGTGTTTTGTTGTTGTTTGTTTCTCTCTGACAGTGTTTTTGTTGTTGTGTTTGTTTCTCTCTGACAGTGTTTTGTTGTTGTTTGTTTCTCTCTGACAGTGTGTTGTTGTGTTTGTTTCTCTCTGACAGTGTTTTGTTGTTGTTGTTTGTTTCTATCTGACAGTGTGTTGTTTGTTTCTCTCTGACAGTGTTTTGTTGTTGTTGTTTGTTTCTCTCTGACAGTGTGTTGTGTTTGTTTTCTCTCCGACAGTGTTTTGTTGTGTTTGTTTCTATCTGATAGTGTGTTGTTGTGTTAGTTTCTCTCTGATAGTGTTTTGTTGTTGTGTTTGTTTCTCTCTGACAGTGTTTTGTTGTTGTTTGTTTCTCTCTGACAGTGTTTTTGTTGTGTTTGTTTCACTCTGACAGTGTTTTGTTGTTGTTTGTTTCTCTCTGACAGTGTGTTGTTGTGTTTGTTTCTCTCTGACAGTGTTTTGTTGTTGTTTGTTTCTCTCTGACAGTGTGTTGTTGTTTGTTTTCTCTCTGACAGTGTTTTGTTGTTGTTGTTTGTTTCTCTCTGACAGTGTGTTGTTGTGTTTGTTTCTCTCCGACAGTGTTTTGTTGTGTTTGTTTCTATCTGATAGTGTGTTGTTGTGTTAGTTTCTCTCTGATAGTGACAGCCCTGATATGGCCCTTTGCGTCGGCTGGGCTATAAGCAACATTATCTTATCTTATCTTATCTCTGATAGTGTTTTGTTGTTGTGTTTGTTTCTCTCTGACAGTGTTTGTTGTTGTTGTTTCTCTCTGACAGTGTTTTGTTGGTGTGTTTGTTTCTCTCTGACAGTGTTTTGTTGTTGTTTGTTTCTCTCTGTGATCCCAGAGCTAGGAGGTTTCAGAAACTCTTAGAGACGTGTGGCCTTTCTCAGGCCATCGATGAACCCACTTATCCAGCAAGTGGTCACATCTTGATCTTGTGATTTTTCGTGACACTGATGGTCTTTTGCACTCTGCTAAGTGTTGTTATGATTTGATGTCTGATCACTATAGTCTAGTGTGCCATCTCGGTGTTCCAAAGCAAAAGTCGGCACCCCAATTCAAATGTGTTCGTGCCATTCATAGATTGACCCTGCTGATTTTTCTCATGACATCGCTAACATTATCACGCCTGACGTAACACTTACTGATTTGAACATTGGTCTTAGAAAAGTTTTGGATAAGCATGCGCCTGTATGTCAGCGGACGGTACACTGGCGTCGTCCGGCTCCGTGGTACAACTCAATTGCACCTGAGCTGCGAATATTGAAACGCGAGCGACGTCGAGCCGAGCGGCGCTGGGTATCATCTAGACTGACAATACACAAGCAAATTTACGATGCTGCCAAACAGAAAGTCGTACATTTTGTCCATCAAGCCAAAACCGCTTTTTATTCTTCCAAAGTTGCAGCAGCATCCTCGTGTAAAGAACTGTTTAGAACTGTCACTAGCATGTTGGGTAATGCTGCAAGTGTTGTAATGCCGTCCACTCATGAGCCGTCACAGCTTCCTGGTTTGTTTTCTCAGTTTTTCGCCCACAAAATTCAAACAATTCGAAACGCTTTCTCCCCATCCTCAGATACTTCAGATCAGTCTGTTGTTTTTAACGGTACCACACTCTGTGAGTTCTTGCCAGTGTCCGAGCAGACTGTTTGTAAAATCATCACACAGTCTGCGAAAACATCCTGTGACCTTGACCCCATTCCCACCCCACTCCTCTTTGAACACCTTGACTCTCTCCTTCCTACCATCACCAAAATTCTTAACGAGTCTCTGTCTTCTGGCACAGTTCCCACTGACTTTAAGACCGCCCTTGTTAAACCTCTACTCAAGAAAAGCAGTCTTGATCCCAACGTTCTTAAAAATTACAGACCCATCTCAAATCTTCCTTTCCTATCCAAAATTCTTGAGAAAGTCATTCTTCAACAGCTCTCTGACCATCTGGCCTCAAACAACCTCCTCACACCACATCAGTCAGCCTATCGCCCTGGGCACAGCACGGAGACCACCATCCTTCACATTCTCAATGATATTCTAAATTCCTTAGACGAAAACAAATTTCTGTCCTTCTTTTGCTAGATCTTTCGGCAGCCTTTGACACCATAGACCATGAAATCCTTCTCTCTCGTTTGAAATACACATGTGGCATCAGGGAAACAGCTTTAAATTGGTTTCGTTCTTATCTCTAGACAGGAAACAGTTTATTCCAAGTGGGTGATCACCGTTCTGATGAATCTAACCTCCAGTTTGGCGTGTCTCAGGGATCTGTGCTGGACCTGTCCTCTTTATTTGTACACCACTCCATTGTCTAATGTCATCCACGGCCATTCCGTTTCACACGAAATGTTTGCGGATGATACTCAGCTGCTCCATTCCTCTGTCATCGATGACTACTCACCCCTTGTTTCTACTCTTCAATCTTGTACTTCTGATATCGAGACCTGGATGTCAGCAAATAAGCTTAAATTAAACTGTGAGAAGACTGAAGCCATCCGTTTTTCAAAGCGGTCACATCATGGCCCTGATCCGATCCCTTCTTCTTTGACATTAGTTCCAGCACTATTGAATTTTCAAACACTGTTCGTGACCTTGGTGTTCTCCTTGATAGTGACCTCTCAATGAAACAGCATGTCACAAAAACTTGTCAGTTAGCTTACATGGAACTTAAACGAATTGCTGCTATTCGACCCTATCTCACTGAAGACGCACAAAAACTCGTTTCATCATACATCCTTTCAAGGCTAGATTACTGCAACTGTGTTCTCCTTGGCTGTCCCTCAACTGTCATCCAACCCCTCCAACGTTACAGAACTCTGCAGCCCGTCTCATTTGCAAATCTCCTAGGACCCAACCCTGCAGCCCTCTCCTGAAAAAGTTGCACTGGCTCCCCGTTGAAGAAAGAATTAAATACAAATGTTGTTGTCTCTGCTTCAAGATTTTCACTGGCGATGCCCCTGCCTATCTTTCCGATCTCCTTCAAGTATAGTCCCATCACGAACGCTCCGCTCCTCCACCGACACCAGGACCTTCCGCTTTCCCAGTTACCGTCCCCATCGTAAACAGCATGGCGAACGAGCTTTCTCATACGCAGCTCCCAAACTCTGGAATAAACTCCCCTATGACTTAAGACATTCTCAAACCTTTTCTTCCTTCAAAACCTCCCTGAAAACCCACCTTTTCAAACAATACTAAGAAGACAGTCATTACCAGATAGTTGATTGACTCTTGTTGCTTCTGTGGATCGCTTAGTAGTTTGTGCTTGTTGCGGCTGTTTGTATTGTGTGTCTGTGCGTGAGAGTGTGTGTGCGCGTGGGAGATAATGGGAGAGAGCCTTTGTTTTTCATTTCTGAGCCGTTTTTCAATGCATTTTCTTTACATTTAGCAATTGTAATTTTTCTGCCTTTGTAAAGCGCCTTGTGCCGTGGAAGGCGCTATATAAATCCCCATTATTATTATTATTATTATTTTCTCTGATAGTGTTTTGTTGTTGTGTTTGTTTCTCTCTGACAGTGTTTTGTTGTTGTTTGTTTCTCTCTGACAGTGTTTTGTTGTTTGTTTCTCTCTGACAGTGTTTTGTTGTGTTTGTTTCACTCTGACAGTGTTTGTTGGTGTGTTTGTTTTCTTCTGACACGAGTTTCTTTCTACTATTGTTGTGTTTGTTTCTCTCTGACAGTGTTTTGTTGTTGTTTGTTTCTCTCTGATAGTGTTTTGTTGTTGTGTTTGTTTCTCTCTGACAGTGTTTTGTTGTTTTTTGTTTCTCTCTGACAGTGTGTTGTTGTTTGTTTCTCTCTGACAGTGTTTTGTTGTTTGTTTCTCTCTGACAGTGTTTTTGTTTGTTGTGTTTGTTTCTCTCTGACAGTGTTTTGTTATTTTTTGTTTACTCTCTGACAGTGTTTTGTTGTCTTTGTTTCTCTCTGACAGTGTTTTGTTGTTTGTTTCTCTCTGACAGTGTTTTGTTCTTGTGTTTGTTTCTCTCTGACAGTGTTTTGTTGTTGTTTGTTTCTCTCTGATAGTGTTTTGTTGTTTGTGTTTGTTTCTCTCTGACAGTGTTTTGTTGTTTTTTGTTTCTCTCTGACAGTGTGTTGTTGTTTGTTTCTCTCTGACAGTGTTTTGTTGTTTGTTTCTCTCTGACAGTGTTTTGTTCTTGTGTTTGTTTCTCTCTGACAGTGTTTGTTGTCTTTGTTTCTCTCTGACAGTGTTTTGTTGTGTTTGTTTCTCTCTGACAGTGTTTTGTTGTGTTTGTTTCTCTCTGACAGTGTTTTGTTGTCTTTGTTTCTCTCTGACAGTGTTTTGTTCTTGTGTTTGTTTCTCTCTGACAGTGTTTTGTTGTCTTTGTTTCTCTCTGACAGTGTTTTGTTGTGTTTGTTTCTCTCTGACAGTGTTTTGTTTGTTGTGTTTGTTTCTCTCTGACAGTGTTTTGTTGTCTTTGTTTCTCTCTGACAGTGTTTTGTTGTCTTTGTTTCTCTCTGACAGTGTTTTGTTGTCTTTGTTTCTCTCTGACAGTGTTTTGTTCTTGTGTTTGTTTCTCTCTGACAGTGTTTTGTTGTCTTTGTTTCTCTCTGACAGTGTTTTGTTGTGTTTGTTTCTCTCTGACAGTGTTTTGTTGTTGTGTTTGTTTCTCTCTGACAGTGTTTTGTTGTCTTTGTTTCTCTCTGACAGTGTTTTGTTCTTTGTGTTTGTTTCTCTCTGACAGTGTTTTGTTGTTGTTTGTTTCTCTCTGACAGTGTTTGTTGTTGTGTTTGTTTCTCTCTGACAGTGTTTTGTTGTTGTGTTTGTTTCTCTCTGACAGTGTTTTGTTGTTGTGTTTGTTCTCTCTGACAGTGTTTTGTTGTTGTGTTTGTTTCTCTCTGACAGTGTTTTGTTGTTGTTTGTTTCTCTCTGACAGTGTGTTTGTTGTGTTTGTTTTTCTCTGACAGTGTTTTGTTGTTTGTTTCACTCTGACAGTGTTTTGTTGGTGTGTTTGTTTCTCTCTGACAGTGTTTTGTTTTTGTTTGTTTCTCTCTGACAGTGTTTTGTTGTGTTTGTTTCACTCTGACAGTGTTTTGTTGGTGTGTTTTGTTTCTCTTTGACAGTGTTTTGTTGTGTTTGTTTCTCTCTGACAGTGTGTTGGTGTTTTTTTTTTCTCTCTGACAGTGTTTTGTTGTTGTGTTTGTTTCTCTCTGACAGTGTTTTGTTGGTGTGTTTGTTTCTCTCTGACAGTGTTTTGTTGTGTTTGTTTCACTCTGACAGTGTTTTGTTGTTGTTTCTCTCTGATAGTGTCTTTTTTTTCTCTGACAGTGTTTTTTTTACTCTCTCTGATAGTGTTTTTTTTTTCTCTGACAGTGTTTTTTTTTCTCTGTGATAGTGTTTTTTTTCTCTGACAGTGTTTTTTTTACTCTCTCTGATAGTGTTTTTTTTTCTCTGACAGTGTTTTTTTTCTCTGTGTGATAGTGTTTTTTTTTTTTTCTCTTTTTCTCTGACAGTGTTTTTTTTCTCTCTGATAGTGTTTTTTTTTCTCTGACAGTGTTTTTTTTTTTCTCTCTCTGATAGTGGTTTTTTTCTCTCTGATAGTGTTTTTTTTCTCTGACAGTGTTTTTTTTTCTCTCTCTGATAGTGTGTTTTTTCTCTGACAGTTGTTTTTTTTTCTCTCTGATAGTGTTTTTTTTTCTCTGATAGTGTTTTTTTTTCTCTCTCCTGATAGTGGTTTTTTTTCTGTAACAGTTTTTTTTCTTTCTCCTTCAACCCCCCCTCTGCATGCCGCACGTGACAATAAGACAGCTTTCGCAAGCTTTGCGGAATACTCTGTTAACCCCTTAAACCTTTCCCAGTCGAATTCTTCGAAAAAATGCATTGCTTGTATTTTTGGCCAATTTAAAAAGAAAGGGCCTTTTTTCGGGTGGTCGTTAATTAAAGTTTGACCCTGTACATTTTATTTGCTGATTGACAATTTATACATTCTAATCAAACCACATGTACATTTCACGTACACATTTCAATGATATAATTTACAAAATAAAAATATACCAGTAGCACTCATGAAAAATCTGGAATTGTTTTTTAAATAAACAAATAGAATTTTAATATCAGGTATTATTTCTATTTTTTCTGTGTGTCTAGACAAAATAATCGCACAAAAGAAAGACACACAAAAAAATGTTCAAAGTAACTCATAAGTAATACAAAAAACCTAAAAAGTTAATATTTTAAAAATAACGGGCATAAATCATATAGAAAACAATACTCACCAGACCCACAGTCGGCATGAAAAGCACAAAACAATTCTGATGAAGTCAAAGTCAGGGTCTTTAATCCGCAATCTAGAGACCGTTATTTTGTGCACGATCTATTTCTGTTTCTTGTCACATCTGAAGATGAGATCTCTGTTGAAAATTTTCCTATCTGTTTTTTCGTTTTTTTTTGTATTGAAATTGTGTTAATTGAACCTTCTTTAAAGAATGTGAGTGTTTTGCCTTGTTTTTAGTAATGCTGCTGTCTGTTTCATATATCAGTATTGTATGTCTTGTTGAATGTTAGAAGTACGGCCAAAATAGTGCCGACATGTTTAGGAGTCTAGCTGCCGTTGAGTTAAGCTGCCAGTCCCCTTCTCAAAGTCTGACTGGAAGGAAGCCAACACAGGAAGGAAAGGAAATCGGTGGGCAACACCTCCGAGTTAACAAGAAGAATGGAGAGAGGAAAAAAAAGAGCGAAATGCTTGTAAAGAATGTGAGCAAGAAAAGTTACTCCTTGATTTTCATGTGGAATGAATCTGAAGCGAATACATTCTCTCTTGCTAGAAAAGTAAGCAGCCTTTTGATACAGGCACGTTTTCCATAGCATTTTAAGTTCTCTGTACTTGGGTTTTACTTGTTTCTTTTTTTTCTGTTTAGCATAAATCTGTGTGTGTGTATGTTTTTGCACACTGATCCATTTTGATTTTTTTGGCAGATGATGTTACAGACAGGGAGCAGCACTCGCCATGATCCATGTTGCCCTCTATTGGCGTATGATTTCATAAACAGGGGACAACACTCCCATTGATCCATGTTTCTCACTGTCGGCAGATGGTGTCACAGACAGGGAGCAGCACTCGCCATGATCCATGTTGCCCTTTGTTGGCGTATGATTTCATAAACAGGGGACAACACTCCCATTGATCCATGTTTCTCACTGTCGGCAGATGATGTTACAGACAGGGAGCAGCACTCACCATGATCCATGTTGCCTTCTGTTGGCGTATGACTTCATAAGCAGGGGACAGCACTCCCTTTGATCCATGTTGCTTTCTGTCGGCAGATGATGTCACAGGCAGGGGGCAGCACTGTGGATGACCAAATTGCTTTGGAGGTTCACTCCATCAGTGAACTACAGAATCGAGGCATCGCCCCAACGGACGACGGATCCAAGTACAACTACACTGCTGATGTGGAGGGCAACTACAGTGAGTGGGCTGATGGCCTCTCTGTGCCTGGTGGGCTGATGGCCTCTCTGTGCCTGGTGTCAGGGGGTGGGCTGATGACCTCTCTGTGCCAGGTGTCGGGGACATGGCTGCCTACCGTCCCGGAGTATCCGTATTTGTCCCCCGAAATAATGAAATCATGCAGCCTGTCCCTGGAATCCACTTTTTTATTCTATGTCCCGCGAAAAAAAAATTCGGGAGAAAAAAACGACAACAAAAAAACGAAGTCGAGTTCCTCAGCTGATCACCGACTGACCGACTTCGGTCGTGGCCATCCAGACCAAATCCGTCGGAAAGACCCGAACATTGCCGAACTGACCAGTGCGCATGCGCATACACTGTCTTCCCGAGTTTTGAAAGCGAGAAAAATGGACGCGAAACAGGGAAAGCGTAAAAATGCCGACGGCGATCTCGACTATGGGGCTTCTCTCAAGAAGAAGAAACGTCGGCAGACATTCCTGTCAAAATATACGGAAACCTGGCCGTTCATCAAGCGTGGCAAGATCGAGACTTTACGCGTCTTGTGAAATTTGTGCGTGTGAGTTCTCCATCGGATCTGGAGGTAGGGATGAAATAACAAGTCATGTCGCCACTGAAAGCACAAGAAGAACACAAAAATTCGTGAGAGCGAGAAATCTTGTAACATTAGCGGATTCTTTCAGCGCGCTCAGACGTCAACCAGTCAGGAAACTTTTGACGTCATAAGAGCTGAAACGATGATGGTTGACCTTGCAGCTGAACTGAATTTGCCGATGGCTGCGCTGGACAAGCCAAACAGATGCGTTAAATTGATGTTTCTGACTCGGACATCGCAAAGAAGTTTCAGTGCGCTAGAAGCAAAGTAGCATTGTAGAAGTTGTACACAGTGTAAATAAAGGTAAGCTTTCACTTTAATGTTGATGTGGTTGTGATATGTGCTACGGCTGCATGTGTCCCTGGAAATCAGTCGGTATCCCCGGTTTTGAAAAAGTATGTCCCTGAAAGAGGCGGAAGGGGGTAGGCAGCCCTGCAGGGAGTGGGCTGTGCCTGGTGTCAGGGGTGGGCTGATGGCCTCTCTGTGCCAGGTGTCAGGAAGTGGGCTGATGGCCTCTCTGTGCCAGGTGTCAGGAAGTGGGCTGATGGCCTCTCTGTGCCTGGTGGGCTGATGGCCTCTCTGTGCCTGGTGTCAGGGGGTGGGCTGATGGCCTCTCTGTGCCTGGTGTCAGGGAGTGGGCTGATGGCCTCTCTGTGCCTGGTGTCAGGGAGTGGGCTGATGGCCTCTCTGTGCCTGGTGTCAGGAGGTGGGCTGATGGTGTCTCTGTGCCTGGTGTCAGGAAGTGGGCTGATGGCCTCTCTGTGCCTGGTGGGCTGATGGCCTCTCTGTGCCTGGTGTCAGGGAATGGGCTGATGGCCTCTCTGTGCCTGGTGTCAGGGAATGGGCTGATGGCCTCTCTGTGCCTGGTGTCAGGGAGTGGGCTGATGGCCTCTCTGTGCCTGGTGTCAGGGAGTGGGCTGATGGCCTCTCTGTGCCTGGTGTCAGGGAGTGGGCTGATGGCCTCTCTGTGCCTGGTGGGCTGATGGCCTCTCTGTGCCTGGTGTCAGGGAGTGGGCTGATGGCCTGTCTGTGCCTGGTGTCAGGGAGTGGGCTGATGGCCTCTATGTACCTGGTGGGCTGATGGCCTCTCTGTGCCTGGTGTCAGGGAGTGGGCTGATGGCCTCTCTATGCCTGGTGTCAGGGAGTGGGCTGATGGCCTCTCTGTGCCTGGTGTCAGGAAGTGGGCTGAGGACCTCTCTGTGCCTGGTGTCAGGGAGTGGGCTGATGGCCACTCTGCCTGGTGTCAGGGAGTGGGCAGATGGCCTCTCTGTGCCTGGTGTCAGGGAGTGGGCTGATGGCCTCTCTGTGCCTGGTAGGCTGATGGCCTCTCTATGCCTGGTGTCAGGGAGTGGGCTGATGGCCTCTCTGTGCCTGGTGTCAGGAGTGGGCTGATGGCCTCTCTGTGCCTGTGTCAGGGAGTGGGCTGATGGCCTCTCTGTGCCTGGTGGGCTGATGGCCTCTCTGTGCCTGGTGTCAGGGAGTGGGCTGATGGCCTCTCTGTGCCAGGTGTCAGGAAGTGGGCTGATGGCCTCTCTGTGCCTGGTGGGCTGATGGCCTCTCTGTGCCTGGTGTCGGAGAATGGGCTGATGGCCTCTCTGTGCCTGGTGGGCTGATGGCCTCTCTGTGCCTGGTGTAAGGGAGTGGGCTGATGGCCTCTCTGTGCCTGGTGTAAGGGAGTGGGCTGATGGCCTCTCTGTGCCTGGTGTCAGGGAGTGGGCTGATGGCCGCTCTGTGCCTGGTGGGCTGATGGCCTCTCTGTGCCTGGTGTCAGGGAGTTGACTGATGGCCTCTCTGTGCCTGGTGGGCTGATGGCCTCTCTGTGCCTGGGGCCGGTTGCATATACATTCTTAAAAGTTGACTTAAGCAAAGTTTGCTTAGAGCCAAAGCAAACTTTGTAAAGATTTCCTTTGCGCATTTTTGTCAATCGGTTGCACATACCGCCTTTGTCGCGGACTTAACTAAGTTGTCGGTCAGGATGGTTATTTTAGCATGGCTCCGTCATCGCACACAGTTTGTGCATACGTCACCAAAACGAACCAATGGAAAGTAACTCCCGCAGATGAGAATCAACAAGACAGCATGGCGGACAACGACGGGAAGAAACGTGTGAGAACAGCAAATTTCACTGTTGGCCGTAGCCTGTTTGCGAATGCTCGAGAACCTCTATTACTTGACACATTGTGCTTTTGCGACACCAAAACAAATCCCCAAATCACTTCCCTGAAAAACACCATGGCATCAAAAACGCAGTGGCGATCAGTAGCTGCAGAGCAGAGTCAGCGAGCCTCGCCGTTGAAACGGGTGATCAATGTCAATCCTCAATCACTTCACACAGGTCTAAAATGTCGTGCCGTCCGAAATCTGACTCCTTGAGTACAATGCTACGTCGCCCATCACACATCAAAAGGTTGTCCGATCCTGAAATTCTTCTAGCACTCAAATTTCGGCGCAACAGAAGCCCAACAAACGCGGTTCGCCATCTTAATTTACTGCTATGCTCTGTCCTAGCTAAGTTTCGCACTTACGCGTGGGGAGCTGCCCTAACTTTAAGCATATGTTATAGCATCCTTTGCTGCAAAGCAAGCAGCAACAGGATTCCTCACGCTAAGCAAATCCTAACTTTAAGCAAACTTAGAGTCCGTAAGTCTGTACATGCAACCGACCCCGGTGTCAGGGAGTGGGCTGATGGCCTCTCTGTGCCTGGTGTAGGAGTCGGTGAGGGCACTCTCTGTGCCTGGTGTCAGGGAGTGGGCTGATGGCCTCTCTGTGCCTGGTGTCAGAGAGTGGGCTGATGGCCTCTCTGTGCTGGTGGGCTGATGGCCTCTCTGTGCCTGGTGTCAGGGAGTGGGCTGATGGCTCTCTGTGCTGGTGTCGGGAGGGCTGATGGCCTCTCTGTGCCTGGTGTCAGGAGTGGGCTGATGGCCTCTCTGTGCCTGGTGTCAGGAAGTGGGCTGATGGCCTCTCTGTGCCTGGTGTCAGGAAGTGGGCTGATGGCCTCTCTGTGCCTGGGTCAGGAAAGTGGGCTGATGGCCTCTCTGTGCCTGGTGTCAGGGAGTGGGCTGATGGCCTCTCTGTGCCGGGTGTCAGGGAGTGGGCTGATGGCCTGTCTGTGCCTGGTGAGGATGTGATGGCCTCTGGCTGTGTCAGGGAGTGGGCTGATGGCCTGTCTGTGCCTGGTGTCAGGGAGTGGGCTGATGGCCTCTCTGTGCCTGGTGTCAGGGAGTGGGCTGATGGCCTCTCTGTGCCTGGTGTCAGGAGTGGGCTGATGGCCTCTCTGTGCCTGGTGTCAGGAAGTGGGCTGATGGCCTCTCTGTGCCAGGTGTCAGGAAGTGGGCTGATGGCCTCTCTGTGCCTGGTTGTCAGGAGTGGGCTGATGGCCTCTCTGTGCCTGGTGTCAGGGAGTGGGCTGATCGCCTCTCTGTGCCTGGTGTCAGCGAGTGGGCTGATGGCTTCCTGTGCTCAGGGTTGGTGAGGGCCCTCTCTATGCTGTGTCAGGGAGTGGGCTGATGGCCTGTCTGTGCTTGGTGTCAGGGAGTGGACTGATGGCCTCTCTGTGCCTGGTGTCAGGGAGTGGGCTGATGGCCCCTCTGTGCCTGGTGTCAGGGAGTGGGCTGATGGCCTCTCTGTGCCTGGTGTCAGGGAGTGGGCTGATGGCCTCTCTGTGCCCAGTGGGCTGATGGCCTCTCTGTGCCTGGTGTAAGGGAGTGGGCTGATGGCCTCTCTGTGCCGGGGTGTCAGGGAGTGGGCTGATGGCCACTCTGTGCCTGGTGTCAGCGAGTGGGCTGATGGCCTCTCTATGCCTGGTGTCAGGGAGTGGGCTGATGGCCTCTCTGTGCCCAGTGGGCTGATGACCTCTCTGTGCCCAGTGGGCTGATGGCCTCTCTGTGCCTGGTGTCAGTGAGTGGGCTGATGGCCTCTGTGCCCAGTGGGCTGATGGCCTCTCTGTGCCCAGTGGGCTGATGGCCTCTGTGCCCAGTGGGCTGATGGCCTCTCTGTGCCTGGTGTCGGGGAGTGGGCTGATGGCATCTCTGTGCCTGGTGTCGGGGAGTGGGCTGATGGCGTTTCTGTGCCCAGTGGGCTGATGGCCTCTCTGTGGGCTGATGGCCTCTCTGTGCCTGGTGTCAGGGAGTGGGCTGATATCCACTCTGTGCCTGGTGTCAGGGAGTGGGCTGATGGCCTCTCTGTGCCTGGTGTCAGGGAGTGGGCTGATGGCCTCTCTGTGCCCAGTGGGCTGATGGCCTCTCTGTGCCTTGTGTCAGGTGGGCTGATGGTGTCTCTGTGCCTGGTGTCAGGAAGTGGGCTGATGGCCTCTCTGTGCCTGGTGGGCTGATGGCCTCTCTGTGCCTGGTGTCAGGGGGTGGGCTGATGGCCTCTCTGTGCCTGGTGGGCTAATGGCCTCTCTGTGCCTGGTGTCAGGAAGTGGGCTGATGGCCTCTCTGTGCCAGGCCATCAGGGGCTGATGGCCTCTCTGTGCCTGGTGGGCTGATGGCCTCTCTGTGCCTGGTGGGCTGATGGCCTCTCTGTGCCTGGTGTCAGGGGGTGGGATGATGGCCTCTCTGTGCCTGGTGTCAGGGAGTGGGCTGATGGCGTCTCTGTGCCTGGTGGGCTGATGGCCTCTCTGTGCCTGGTGGGCTGATGGCCTCTCTGTGCCTGGTGTCAGGGAGTGGACTGATGGCCTCTCTGTGCCTAGTGTCAGGGAGTGGGCTGATGGCCTGTCTGTGCCTGGTGTCAGGGAGTGGGCTGATGGCCTCTCTGTGTCTGGTGTCGGGGAGTGGGCTGATGGCCTCTCTGTGCCTGGTGTCAGGGAGTGGGCTGATGGCCTCTCTGTGCCTGGTGTCTGGGGGTGGGCTGATGGCCGCTCTCTATGCCTGGTGTCAGGGAGTGGGCTGATGGCCTCTCTGTGCCTGGTGTCAGGAAGTGGGCTGATGGCCTCTCTGTGCCTGGTGTCAGGGAGTGGGCTGATGGCCTCTCTGTGCCTGGTGTCAGGGGGTGGGCTGATGGCCTCTCTGTGCCTGGTGTCAGGAAGTGGGCTGATGGCCTCTCTGTGCCAGGTGTCAGGAAGTGGGCTGATGGCCTCTCTGTGCCTGGTGTCAGGGAGTGGGCTGATGGCGTCTCTGTGCCTGGTGGGCTGATGGCCTCTCTGTGCCTGGTGGGCTGATGGCCTCTCTGTGCCTGGTGTCAGGGAGTGGACTGATGGCCTCTCTCTGTGCCTAGTGTCAGGGAGTGGGCTGATGGCCTGTCTGTGCCTGGTGTCAGGGAGTGGGCTGATGGCCTCTCTGTGTCTGGTGTCGGGGAGTGGGCTGATGGCCTCTCTGTGCCTGGTGTCAGGGAGTGGGCTGATGGCCTCTCTGTGCCTGGTGTCTGGGGGTGGGCTGATGGCCGCTCTCTATGCCTGGTGTCAGGGAGTGGGCTGATGGCCTCTCTGTGCCTGGTGTCAGGAAGTGGGCTGATGGCCTCTCTGTGCTGGTGTCAGGGAGTGGGCTGATGGCCTCTCTGTGCCTGGTGTCAGGGGGTGGGCTGATGGCCTCTCTGTGCCTGGTGTCAGGAAGTGGGCTGATGGCCTCTCTGTGCCAGGTGTCAGGAAGTGGGCTGATGGCCTCTCTGTGCCTGTGTCAGGGAGTGGGCTGATGGCCTCTCTGTGCCTGGTGTCAGGGGGTGGGCTGATGGCCTCTCTGTGCCTGGTGTCAGGAAGTGGGCTGATGGCCTCTCTGTGCCTGGTGTCAGGAAGTGGGCTGATGGCCTCTCTGTGCCTGGTGTCAGGGAGTGGCTGATGGTGTCTCTGTGCCTGGTGACAGGGGGTGGGCTGATGGCCTCTCTGTGCCTGGTGTCAGGGAGTGGGCTGATGGCCTGTCTGTGCCTGTTTTCAGGGAGTGGGCTGATGGCCTCTCTGTGCCTGGTGTCAGGGAGTGGGCTGATGGCCTCTCTGTGCCTGGTGGGCTGATGACCTCTCTGTTCCTTGTGGGCTGATGGCCTCTCTGTGCCTGGTTTTCGGGAGTGGGCTGATGGCCTCTCTGTGCCTGGTGTCAGGGAGTGGGCTGATGGCCTCTCTGTGCCAGGTGTCAGGAGTGGGCTGATGGCCTCTCTGTGCCTGGTGTCAGGGAGTGGGCTGATGGCCTCTCTGTGCCTGGTGGGCTGATGACCTCTCTGTTCCTGGTGGGCTTATGGCCTGTCTGTGCCTGGTGTCAGGGAGTGGGCTGATGGCCTCTCTGTGCCTGGTGTCAGGGAGTTGGCTGATGGCCTCTCTGTGCCTGGTGGGCTGATTGCCTCTCTGTGACTGGTGTCAGGGAGTGGGCTGATGGCCTCTTATGCCTGGAGTCAGGGAGTGGGCTAATGGCCTGTCTGTGCCTGGTGTCAGGAAGTGGGCTGATGGCCTCTCTATGCCTGGTGTGAGGGAGTGGGCTGATGGCCTGTCTGTGCCTGGTGTCAGGGAGTGGGCTGATGGCCTGTCTGTGCCTGGTGTCAGGAAGTGGGCTGATGGCCTGTCTGTGCCTGGTGTCAGGGAGTAGGCTGATGGCCTGTCTGTGCTGGTGTCAGGAAGTGGGCTGATGGCCTCTCTGTGCCTGGTGTCTGGGAGTGGGCTGATGGCCTCTCTATGCCTGGTGTCAGGGAGTTGGCTGATGGCCTGTCTGTGCTGGTGTCAGGAAGTGGGCTGATGGCCTCTCTGTGCCTGGTGTCAGGGAGTGGGCTGATGGCCTGTCTGTGCCTGGTGTCAGGAAGTGGGCTGATGGCCTCTCTATGCCTGGTGTCAGGGAGTGGGCTGTGGCCTCTCTGTGCCTGGTGTCAGGGAGTGGGCTGATGGCCTGTCTGTGCCTGGTGGGCTGATGGCCTCTCTGTGCCTGGTGGGCTGATGGCCTCTCTGTGCCTGGTGGGCTGATCGCCTCTCTGTGCCTGGTGGGCTGATGGCCTCTCTATGCCTGGTGTCAGGGAGTGGACTGATGGCCTCTCTGTGCCTGGTGGGCTGATGGCCTCTCTATGCCTGGTGTCAGGGAGTGGGCTGATGGCCTCTCTGTGCCTGGTGTCAGGGAGTGGGCTGATGGCCTCTCTGTGCCAGTGTCAGGGAGTGGGCTGATGGCCTCTCTGTTCCTGGTGTCGGGGAGTGGGCTGATGGCCTCTCTGTGCCTGGTGGGCTGATGGCCTCTCTGTGCCTGGTGTCAGGAAGTGGGCAGATGGCCTCTCTTTGCCTAGTGTCAGGGAGTGGGCTGATGGCCTCTCTGTGCCTTGTGTCAGGGAGTGGGCTGATGGCCTCTCTGTGCCTGGTGGGCTGATGGCCTCTCTGTGCCTGGTGTCAGGGAGTGGGCTGATGGCCTCTCTGTGCCTGGTGACAGGAAGTGGGCTGATGGCCTCTCTGTGCCTGGTGTCAGGGAGTGGGCTGATGGCCTCTCTGTGCCTGGTGTCAGGAAGTGGGCTAATGGCCTGTCTGTGCCTGGTGTCAGGGAGTGGGCTGATGGCCTGTCTGTCTGGTGTCAGGGAGTGGGCTGATGGCCTCTCTGTGCCTGGTGTCAGGGAGTGGGCTGATGGCCTCTCTGTGCCTGGTGTGAGGGAGTGGGCTGATGGCCTCTCTGTGCCTGGTGTCAGGGAGTGGGCTGATGGCCTCTCTGTGCCTGGTGTCAGGGAGTGGGCTGATGGCCTCTCTGTGCCTGGTGTCAGGAAGTGGGCTGTCAGGAACAGGATTGGAGGTGGTCCTCCTACCATTGTTAATGGGCTTGGATTTGCATTTTGCTGCTATGACGTGCCATGTCTGGAGTTAGTCTTAGGAGCGTTTCTCTCTCCTGACAAACTGTATGTCTATCCCAGTTTTCATATACAGTCAGCTTGAAAGAAACATAGATTGAGAGCATGTGACTGGAAAGTTAACCAATTTGAGTATGTTTGACTGGAAAATAATCTAATAGGAGAACATGCAAATGGAAAGTATAGGTTATCCTATTCGAGTACATTTGACTGACAGGCTGTGCAGTTGGAAGTACAGATGACAGGAAAATTTGAGTACATTTGACTGACAGGCTGTGCAGGTGGAAGTACAGATGACAGGAAAATTTGAGTACATTTGCCTGACAGGCTGTGCAGTTGGAAGTACAGATGACAGGAAAATTATCCAGTTTGAGTACATGTCTCTGGAAAAATTGTCTAAGTCAAGTACATTTGACTGGAAAATCCAGTGAGTTTGAAAGAAAAGTTGTCCAGTGTGAGTACTTTTGATTGGAAAGTTCCCAGTGTCACTGCATCTGATTGGAAAGATATACAGGTTGAGTACATTTAACAGAAAAGTTGTTCAGTTTGTATACATTTTTGGCAAGTTTTCCCATTCGGGTGAACTTGAAGGGAAAGTGCCGTAATTTGGGCATGTGCAACTGAGAGAGAACCAGTTTGGATCATTTTGGTATAAAGTAATCCAGTTAGGGTACAGTTCTGTAGAAAGTTAACCAGTTAGGGTACAGTTCTGTAGAAAGTTAAATAGTTCGGGTACAGGTGACCAGAGAGTAATCCAGTGTGTGGTTCAGATATACTAGAAAGTGTGTGTATGTGTGTGTGCGTGTATTGGTAAGCCGCCTGATTGATTAGTGTCTCTGTAAGAGTGCAAACTTTTAATTCAAAAACGTTTTGTGAGTGTGATATTTCAGAATTTGACACAGCGACAGGCAAAGTGATCGCTCTGCGCTACAACAAGACGTTTGTGGAGGAGGTCACCACAGGTCAGGAGTGCGGCGTGCTGTTGGACCGAACCTGTTTCTATGCTGAGCAGGGAGGTCAGATCTACGATGAAGGGTTCATGGTCAAGGAGGGAGACGAGGTACAGTGCTGTATGCTCTGCCCTTTTAATCGTGAAAGGAATCTTTAATTTCAAGTGTAAATCAAAGAAATTTCTGAATTTGTTCAAATTTTTAGAGGAGTTGAAATTGTAAATGCAATAGCTTATGAATTAAAACGAATTTTGTGTACTTTCAGAAATGGAGGTATATTGTTGATTTCTATAAAGAAGAAAAATATATTCTTCTATACATAAACTTGTCTGAATTTAGTTTGTGTCTGAATTATGAGTGTTTGTCTCCAGGGAAAGATGTTTTCTTATGGATTGATTGATATTATTGTGTTTAGAATGGTTGATAAAGTTGTGATCAAGAGATTTGATATTGGTGTGTTCTAGAGGATCGATATGGATGTGTTAAGAGGATTGATATGGGTACGTTCTGGAGGATTGAAGAGGATTGATATGGTGCATTCTAGAGGATTGATATGTTGCATTTAGGGGATTGGTGTGGGTGTGTTCAGGAAGATCCACAAGGGCGTGATTGATATGGATGTGTTCAGGATTGATACGGATGTGTTCATGAGGATTCATAGGAGTGTATTCAGGAAGATCCATAAGGGCGTGATTGATATGGGTGTGTTCAGGATTGATGTGGATATGTTCAAGAGGATTGAAGTGGATGTGTTCAGGATTGATGTGGATATGTTCAAGAGGATTGATGTGGATGTGTTCAAGAGGATTGATATGGGTGTGTTCAGGGTTGATATGGATGTGTTCAGGAGGATTGATGTGGATGTGTTCAAGAGGATTGATGTGGATGTGTTCAAGAGGATTGATGTGAATATGTTCAAGAGGATTGATGTGGATGTGTTCAGGGTTGATATGGATGTGTTCAAGAGGATTGATATGGATGTGTTCAAAAGGATTGATATGAATGTGTTCAAGGGGATTGATGTGGATGTGTTCAAGAGGATTGATATGGATGTGTTCAGAGGATTGATGTGGATGTGTTCAAGAGGATTGATGTGGATGTGTTCAAGAGGATTGATGTGGATGTGTTCAAGAGGATTGATGTGGTTTTGTACAGGAGGTGGAGTTCAGGGTGAAGAACGTACAGGTCAGGGGAGGCTATGTGCTGCACATAGGAGTCATCGAGGGAACTCTGCGAGTAGGAGACACCATGAAACTCCTCATTGATGAGGTGAGTGGTGCTGCCACGGTGTGGATGTAGGTGGCTGTATATGTGATGTTGACGCTTAAAACCGACCTTTGAGATCATTTACCTGTTTGATAGGAAATCCTTAATCCATCCTTTACTATGTTTTCCTTCTTCTTGGTCAGCTAACACACACACATGCATGCATGCACGCACGCATGCACACACACACGCATGCACACACACACGCACATACACACACACACACACACATACACACACAGACTGCTCTCTGACCTGTCATTACTAATCAGTGGCACCTTGGCTTAATTTTCCACAATCAAACAGTGGTAGTCCCATAACACTCGCTTATTTCCACACACAGTACGAGCTGAAAATTAATATTTCAAAACTTTGGGGCTCAGATCAATGCTTTTGTAAATGGCAGTCACTGTGGCTTCAAACACAGCATCTGTATGCTGAGCTTTCCATACAGGTGTGCAGGGAACAAAGTACAGGATTACCTTTGAAGGTAGATCCATAGTTTTCTTGTAACAGCTGACAGGAGGGCTAGTAGTGAAAAGGTCAAGGTGTGTGTATCTGTCTGCTTCTGTGTATCGGTCTGCCTGTCAGTGTGTCGTGATGAATGTGCTGGAAGGCTGGCATGAGTGTGTGGGAATGTGTTTAATTAGGGAAACTTTGCCTGTCACTGTGCATTGCACAATGTGTTATGAGGCTGTGCGCATCTGTGTTAGCATCTTAATACTTTAGATGGGGAGGCAGGGGATGAGGGTGTAAAACTATTTGAGAGGATATATTTGGATTTTGACACCAGCTGCATGAGATGTCGGGTTTCACTTACGTGGAGAGACTTGAGGAAGACATCCACCATTCTGAATGGTTCTGTCGCTATGGTTTCACTTAAGTGGAGAGACTGGAGGAAGAAATCCACTATTCTGAATGGTTGCGTTGCTATGGTTTCACGTGAGTGGAGAGACTGGAGGAAGACATCCACCATTCTGAATGGTTCTGTTGCTATGGTTTCAGTCACGACGCTGCGCAGTCATGAAGAACCATACGGGCACCCACATGCTCAACTTTGGCTTGTTGCTATGGTATCAGTCACGGCGTTGTGCAGTCATGATGAACCATACGGGCACCCACATGCTCAACTTTGGCTTGTTGCTATGGTTTCAGTCACGGCGCTGCGCGGTCATGAAGAACCATACGGGCACCCACATGCTCAACTTTGGCTTGAGAGTCGTCCTGAAGGAGGCGGATCAGAGAGGTTCCCTGGTTGCACCTGACCGGCTTCGGTTTGACTTCACTGCCAAGGTGAGAACTCTTTGTATCTGCTGACTGTTTTCAAGTGACGGTGAGAGCTCTTTGTATCTGCTGACTGTTTTCAATTGACAGTGAGAGCTCTTTGTATCTGCTGACTGTTTTCAAGTGACGATGAGAACTCTTTGTATCTGCAAACTATTTTCAAGTGACAGTGAGAACTCTTCTTATCTGCAGACTATTTTCAATTGACAGTGATAACTCTTTGTATCTGCAAACTATTTTCAAGTGACAGTGAGAACTCTTCTTATCTGCAGAATATTTTCAATTGACAGTGATAACTCTTTGTATCTGCAGACTATTTTGAGTTGACTGTGAGTACTCGTGTATCTGCTGACTATTTTGAGTTGACAGTGAGTACTCGTGTATCTGCTGACTATTTAGTGTTGACATCACTGCCAACTGCTGACTATTTAGTGTTGACATCACTGCCAACTGCTGACTATTTAGCGTTGACATCACTGCCAACTGCTATTTAGTGTTGACATCACTGCCAACTGCTGACTGTTTTGTGTTGACATCACTGCCAACTGCTATTTAGTGTTGACATCACTGCCAACTGCTGACTGTTTTGTGTTGACAATCACTGCCAACTGCTGACTATTTTGTGTTGACATCACTGCCAACTGCTGACTATTTGTGTTGACATCACTGCCAACTGCTGACTACTTAGTGTTGACATCACTGCCAACTGCTGACTGTTTTGTGTTGACAATCACTGCAACTGCTGACTATTTTGTGTTGACATCACTGCCAACTGCTGACTGTTTTGTGTTGACATCACTGCCAACTGCTGACTATTTTGTGTTGACATCACTGCCAACTTCTGACTATTTTGTGTTGACATCACTGCCAACTTCTGACTATTTAGTGTTGACATCACTGCCAACTGCTGACATTTGTGTTGACATCATGCCAACTTCTGACTATTTAGTGTTGACATCACTGCCAACTTCTGACTATTTAGTGTTGACATCACTGCCAACTGCTGACTATTTAGCGTTGACATCACTGCCAACTGCTATTTAGTGTTGACATCACTGCCAACTGCTGACTATTTGTGTTGACATCACTGCCAACTGCTGACTATTTAGTGTTGACATCACTGCCAACTGCTGACTATTTAGCGTTGACATCACTGCCAACTGCTATTTAGTGTTGACATCACTGCCAACTGCTGACTGTTTAGTGTTGACATCACTGCCAACTGCTATTTAGTGTTGACATCACTCCCAAAACTGCTGACTGTTTGTGTTGACAATCACTGCCAACTGCTGACTATTTGTGTTGACATCACTGCCAACTGCTGACTATTTTGTGTTGACATCACTGCCAACTGCTGACTACTTAGTGTTGACATCACTGCCAACTGCTGACTGTTTTGTGTGACAATCACTGCCAACTGCTGACTATTTGTGTTGACATCACTGCCAACTGCTGACTGTTTTGTGTTGACAATCACTGCCAACTGCTGACTATTTTGTGTTGACATCACTGCCAACTTCGACTATTTTGTGTTGACATCACTGCCAACTTCTGACTATTAGTGTTGACATCACTGCCAACTGCTGACTATTTTGTGTTGACATCACTGCCAACTTCTGACTATTTAGTGTTGACATCACTGCCAACTTCTGACTATTTTGTGTTGACATCGCTGCCAACTTCTAACTAATTTGTGTTGACATCACTGCCAACTGCTGACTATGTAGTGTTGACATCACTGCCAACTGCTGACTATTTAGTGTTGACATCACTGCCAACTGCTGACTGTTTTGTGTTGACATCACTGCCAACTGCTGACTACTTAGTGTTGACATCACTGCCAACTTCACTGCCAACTGCTGACTACTTAGTGTTGACATCACTGCCAACTGCTGACTATTTTGTGTTGACATCACTGCCAACTTCTGACTATTTTGTGTTGACATCACTGCCAACATCTGACTGTTTTGTGTTGACATCACTGCCAACTTCTGACTATTTTGTGTTGACATCACTGCCAACTGCTGACTATTTAGTGTTGACATCACTGCCAACTGCTGACTGTTTTGTGTTGACATCACTGCCAACTGCTGACTATTTTGTGTTGACATCACTGCCAACTGCTATTTAGTGTTGACATCATTGCCAACTGCTGACTATTTAGTGTTGACGTCACTGCCAACTGCTGACTATTTAGTGTTGACGTCACTGCCAACTGCTGACTATTTCGTGTGACGTCGCTGCTAAATAGAGAGCTCTGTGTATCTACAGACTATTTCGTGTTGACGTCGCTGCAAATAGAGAGCTCTGTGTATCTACAGACTCTTTCGTGTTGACGTCGCTGCTAAATAGAGAGCTCTGTGTATCTACAGACTATTTCGTGTTGATGTCGCTGCTAAAATAGAGAGCTCTGTGTATCTACAGACTATTTGTGTTGACGTCGCTGCTAAATAGAGAGCTCTTGTGTATCTAAGACTATTTTGTTGTTGACGTCGCTGCTAAATAGAGAGCTCTGTTATCTACAGACTATTTCGTGTTGACGTCGCTGCTAAATAGAGATAAGATAATGTTGCTTATAGCCACCGACGCGAGGCCACATCAGGGCTGGCTAAATAGAGAGCTCTGTGTATCTACAGACTATTTCGTGTTGACGTCGCTGCTAATAGAGAGCTCTGTGTATCTACAGACTATTTCGTGTTGACGTCGCTAAGTAAGAGCTCTGATCTACAGACTATTTGCATTGACTTGGCACCAAGGTGAGAATTGATCTGCTGACTATTTGTGTTGACTTCGCTGCTAAGGTGCAAACTCCTTGTGCTGGCTGACCTTTATGTTGTCTTCATTGCCATGGTGAGGACTCTGTATCCACTGACATTTGTGTTGACTTCGCTGTGAAGGCTCTAAGTGCTGGCTGGCCTTTGTGTTGACTTCATGCCATGGTGAGGACTCTGTATCCACTGACATTTGTGTTGACTTCGCTGTGAAGGCTCTAAGTGCTGGCTGGCCTTTGGTTTGACTTCATGACCAAGATGAAGGCACTTCACACTGGATGATCGTTTTGTTGACTTCACAACTATGGATTCATGTGTGGGACTTTTTTGGGAGAAGGGAATTGAAGAGCAGATTCATCAGACGTGAGACTTTTTCCTGTTTTCACTTGAAGTTAAATTTCCTGAAGATGCATAAGGCCATTCCAGAGATATGCATGAATCAGCTGAAAAAAATTGGGTGTGTATGAATAAGACCACCGGGGGTCATCTGCCATATCAGTGTGGGTCAGTGTAGATGGTAAACCTGAAGGTAATATCACTTAATTATCGTTGGGTTTTGGGCACCGGTCAAGTTCACGATTCAGTTTATTTTATATCTTTTAAGAATTTTTTTTTTTGTGGACAGTTCTACCTACCTGACCCTCCCTCGCAAATTTTCAGGCTTTAACAAGTTTATCGGATCTCATGTCAATTCATGTGTGGGGTGTTCAGGGAGCTTGGAAATAAACTCTGGAGTGATGGGTGGGGTTTTCAGGGAGCTTGGAAATAAACTCTGGAGTGATGCGTGGGGTTTTCAGGGAGCTTGGAAATAAACTGGAGTTTTGTGTGGGGTTTTCAGGGAGCTTGGAAATGAACTCTGGAGTGATGGGTGGGGTTTTTCAGGGAACTTGGAAATAAACTCTGGAGTGATGTGTGGGGTGTTCAGGGAGCTTGGAAATAAACTCTGGAGTGATGTGTGGGGTTTTCAGGGAGCTTGGAAATATACTCAGGAGTGATGTGTGGGGTTTCAGGGAGCTTGGAAATGAACTCTGGAGTGATGTGTGGGGTTTTCAGGGAGCTTGGAAATAAACTCTGGAGTGATGTGTGGTGTTCAGGGAACTTGGAAATAAACTCTGCAGTGATGTGTGGGGTGTTCAGGAACTTGGAAATAAACTCTGCAGTGATGTGTGGGGTGTTCAGGAGCTTGGAAATAAACTCTGGAGTGATGTGTGGGGTTTTCAGGGAACTTGGAAATAAACTCTGCAGTGATGTGTGGGGTGTTCAGGGAGCTTGGAAATAAACTCTGGAGTGATGTGTGGGGTTTTCAGGGAACTTGGAAATAAACTCTGCAGTGATGTGTGGGGTGTTCAGGAGCTTGGAAATAAACTCTGGAGTGATGGGTGGGGTTTCAGGGAACTTGGAAATAAACTCTGCAGTGATGTGTGGGGTGTTTCAGGAGCTTGGAAATAAACTCTGGAGTGATGGTGGGTTTTCAGGGAACTTGGAAATAAACTCTGCAGTGATGTGTGGGGTGTTCAGGGAGCTTGGAAATAAACTCTGGAGTGATGTGTGGGTGTTCAGGGAGCTTGGAAATAAACTCTGGAGTGATGTGTGGTGTTCAGGGAACTTGGAAATAAACTCTGCAGTGATGCGTGGGGTTTTCAGGGAACTTGGAAATAAACTCTGGAGTGATGCGTGGGGTTTTCAGGGAGCTTGGAAATAAACTGGAGTTTTGTGTGGGGTTTTCAGGGAGCTTGGAAATGAACTCTGGAGTGATGGGTGGGGTTTTCAGGGAACTTGGAAATAAACTCTGGAGTGATGGTGGGGTGTTCAGGGAGCTTGGAAATAAACTCTGGAGTGATATGTGGGGTTTTCAGGGAGCTTGGAAATATACTCAGGAGTGATGTGTGGGGTTTTCAGGGAGCTTGGAAATGAACTCTGGAGTGATGTGTGGGGTTTTCAGGAGCTTGGAAATAAACTCTGGAGTGATGTGTGGTGTTCAGGGAACTTGGAAATAAACTCTGCAGTGATGTGTGGGTGTTCAGGGAACTTGGAAATAAACTCTGCAGTGATGTGTGGGGTGTTCAGGGAGCTTGGAAATAAACTCTGGAGTGATGTGTGGGGTTTTCAGGGAACTTGGAAATAAACTCTGCAGTGATGTGTGGGGTGTTCAGGGAGCTTGGAAATAAACTCTGGAGTGATGTGTGGGGTTTTCAGGGAACTTGGAAATAAACTCTGCAGTGATGTGTGGGTGTTCAGGGAGCTTGGAAATAAACTCTGGAGTGATGGGTGGGGTTTTCAGGGAACTTGGAAATAAACTCTGCAGTGATGTGTGGGTGTTCAGGGAGCTTGGAAATAAACTCTGGAGTGATGTGTGGGGTGTTCAGGGAGCTTGGAAATGAACTCTGGAGTGATGGGTGGGGTTTTCAGGGAACTTGGAAATAAACTCTGGAGTGATGGTGGGGTGTTCATGGAGCTTGGAAATAAACTCTGGAGTGATGTGTGGGGTTTTCAGGGAGCTTGGAAATATACTCAGGAGTGATGTGTGGGGTTTTCAGGGAGCTTGGAAATGAACTCTGGAGTGATGTGTGGGGTTTTCAGGGAGCTTGGAAATAAACTCTGGAGTGATGTGTGGTGTTCAGGGAACTTGGAAATAAACTCTGCAGTGATGTGTGGGTGTTTCAGGGAACTTGGAAATAAACTCTGCAGTGATGTGTGGGGTGTTCAGGGAGCTTGGAAATAAACTCTGGAGTGATGTGTGGGGTTTTCAGGAACTTGGAAATAAACTCTGCAGTGATGTGTGGGGTGTTCAGGGAGCTTGGAAATAAACTCTGGAGTGATGTGTGGGTTTTCAGGGAACTTGGAAATAAACTCTGCAGTGATGTGTGGGGTGTTCAGGGAGCTTGGAAATAAACTCTGGAGTGATGGGTGGGGTTTTCAGGAACTTGGAAATAAACTCTGCAGTGATGTGTGGGGTGTTTCAGGGAGCTTGGAAATAAACTCTGGAGTGATGTGTGGGGTGTTCAGGGAGCTTGGAAATAAACTCTGGAGTGATGTGTGGGGTTTTCAGGGAGCCATGACAGTGCAAGAAGTGAAGCAGACGGAGGAGGAGGTTAACAAAATGGCTGCCAAGAACGAGGAGGTGTACGACGGTAACATGGGACTGGCCCTGGCCAAGAGTATTCAAGGGCTGCGTGCCGTCTTTGATGAGGTCAGTTGGAGGGCGTGTGTGTGCATAAGCATATGCACATAAGCATGTGCGTGTATGTTCATGCATGTGCCTGTGACTAGTTGCATCTCTAATTTTGTGGTGTATATATTCATCATTTTACAAGCAAATGCTCCAAGTAACACCACTCTAACCCAAAATACAAGGAATGAAAATGGTGTGTAATGCATTCACAACTAATACTCTGACTGCAGTTCTGCTGTATTTTACCTGTTCTCTGACCATTTGATCTTTGTTCCACACTTTTCCATCCATTGAGGGTGACATCCTATCCATATAGATTACCTGGAGCTCTGAGTGTGTGGTTGTACCATTTGAGGGTGACATCCTATCCATATAGATTACTTGGAGGCATTGAGTGTGTGGTTGTACCATTTGAGGGTGACATCCTATCCATATAGATTACTTGGGAGGCTCTGAGTGTGTGGTTGTACCATTGAGGGTGACATCCTATCCATATAGATTACTTGGGAGGCATTGAGTGTGTGGTTGTACCATTGAGGGTGACATCCTATCCATATAGATTACTTGGGAGGCATTAGAGTGTGCGGTTGTACCATTGAGGGTGACATCCTGTCCATATAGATTACTTGGGAGGCATTGAGTGTGTGGTTGTACCATTGAGGGTGACATCCTATCCATATAGATTACTTGGGAGGCTTTGAGTGTGTGGTTGTACTATTGAGGGTGACATCCTATCCATATAGATTACTTGGAAAGCTTTGAAGTGTGTGGTTGTACCATTGAGGGTGACATCCTAATCCATATAGATTACTTGGGAAGCTTTGAGTGTGTGTTGTACCATTTGAGGGTGACATCCTATCCATATAGATTACTTGGAGGCTTTGAGTGTGTGGTTGTACCATTTGAGGGTGAGATCCTATCCATATAGATTACTTGGGAGGCTCTGAGTGTGTGGTTGTACCATTGAGGGTGACATCCTATCCATATAGATTACTTGGGAGGCTCTGAGTGTGTGGTTGTACCATTGAGGTGACATCCTATCCATATAATTACTTGGGAAGCTTAGAGTGTGCGGTTGTACCATTTGAGGGTGAGATCCTATCCATATAGATTACTTGGGAAGCTTAGAGTGTGCGGTTGTACCATTTGAGGGTGAGATCCTATCCATATAGATTACTTGGGAGGCTTTGAGTGTGTGGTTGTACCATTTGAGGGTTACTGCTGCTGAGAAAGTGGCAGTCATTTGCACAGCGCTTCGACTCCAGCCCTGTAATTAACTGGGAACAGGGACCACATGACCCAGCAGTGGAGTGACTCGGTGGGAACAGGGACCACATGACCCAGCAGTGGAGTGACTCGGTGGGAACAGGGACCACATGACCCAGCAGTGGAGTGACTCGGTGGAACAGGGACCACATGACCCAGCAGTGGAGTGACTCGGTGGGAACAGGGACCACATGACCCAGCAGTGGAGTGACTCGGTGGAACAGGGACCACATGACCCAGCAGTGGAGTGACTCGGTGGGAACAGGGACCACATGACCCAGCAGTGGAGTGACTCGGTGGGAACAGGGACCACATGACCCAGCAGTGGAGTGACTCGTGGGAACAGGGACCACATGACCCAGCAGTGGAGTGACTCGGTGGCAGGGCAGTATCTCCTGTGGTGGTTGCCTCATGATGACTGGACAGTGATTGATTCCAGAAATTCTGTTGATACTGGTGAGGCTGTGAGGGAACCATGTGATTGATTCCAGAAATTCTGTAGATACTGGTGAGGCTGTGAGAGAACCATGTGACTGATTCCAGAAATTCTGTTGATACTGGTGAGGCTGTGAGGGAACCATGTGATTTGATTCCAGAAATTCTGTAGATACTGGTGAGGCTGTGAGAGAACCATGTGGCTGATTCCAGAAATTCTGTAGATACTGGTGAGGCTGTGAGAGAACCACGTGATCGATTCCAGAAATTCTGTAGATACTGGTGAGGCTGTGAGGGAACCATGTGATTGATTCCAGAAATCCTGTTGATACTGGTGAGGCTGTGAGGGAACCATGTGATTGATTCCAGAAATCCTGTTGGTACTGGTGAGGCTGTGAGAGAACCATGTGATTGATTCCAGAAATCCTGTTGATACTGGTGAGGCTGTGAGAGAACCATGTGATTGATTCCAGAAATCCTGTTGATACTGGTGAGGCTGTGAGAGAACCATGTGATTGATTCCAGAAATCCTGTTGATACTGGTGAGGCTGTGAGAGAAGCAGACTGGGACTGAGTGTGTATCTGGAATGACAAGCTAGGGATAAGGCCATTCGGGTCGATGAGGCAAAAAGGAAATGATAAAGACCTACAGTAACAGTGATTTCGATGATGTCCTGATGGGATTTTGAGGAAGAAATCTTTTGTAACCTTTGACGTCTTCAGATTGTGCTATTTTCAGACGTACCCTGATCCAGTGCGAGTGTTGTCTGTCGGCATCCCCATCCAACAGTTGGAGTCGGATCCCATGGGTCCGGCGGCGTCTGTCACCTCAGTGGAGTTCTGTGGAGGAACGTAAGTAGTGGACTGGAACTGGGGATCGTGGGTCGGATGTTTTGATCTTCATGGTAGTATCGCTGCTTGAGGACTTGGATGCTACACCACATGAGCTAATTATGTAGGGAATTGCACATGTCGCAGAAATAGCTGATATCATAAGCATCACCTTGCTTCAGTAGAAATTGTTCCTTTTTCTTGTTATATTTTTTCCCTACACTTAATTAAAATTTCTTTTTTTTTTTTTTTTTTTTTTTAAATGTTTTATTCCTCCTCTCTCATCCCTCCACTCTACAGTTCCTTCACTTTCTTCCCTTCCTCACGCACTCATCCTTCGACATGGATTTAACAAACAATTTGACATAAGCATGTCCAGTACATGTACGAATGTAAGGCTGCATAGTTATAAACAATAAATGAATTATGGATAGTAAATATACAATTGTTACAATCTGGCAATTTTTCTTTGTGTTTTACTCAGTTTTGAATGAGTGGGGGAAAAAAAAAAGAGAGAAAAAAAGTAGTAGTTACAAGGAGGTTTGTTTTCATTTTCATTTACAAACAAGCTGACAAACACAGAACATTATAGTGACAAAACAGTAATACTAGTACTATGAATTTGAGGAAATGACATGCACCCACACAATGTACATACACACACACACACACACACACACACACACACACACACACACACACATACACATACGTATGTACACATATGCACACACATGTATATATGACTATACATACACACACCTGCATACACATACACACATATATATACACATACATATACATACACATATACATAATGCAAATACACATACCAATACATATACAAATGCACGACTACAACACAGAGGCGAAAGGACATACACACACACACACACACACACACACACACACACACACACACACAGGTAAAGGATACAGGAGAGAGTTGTTAGTTGATTATCATAGATGATACAGCATATATATAAATACATGATACTCTTATCGCTAGTATCGGTTGAAGTTGATCTATACATAGTATAGTTTTTGTGTAGTAAGTTACGTGGAGTGAAACAAGTTAGAGTATGATGAGACCTCTTCGGAATGCTCAAGGTAGGTTTCTACAACTTCCTCTTTTCTTTTCTTGTCTTCTTTCACGGCATACCACACACAGCTTGTATAATATTGATAGGAATCGACTAAGTACTGTAACATAGTATAAATATTGAAAACAGATTGCATGATTGATAATAACCATAACAGAGAAATACAAAAAATTTTGAAAAAGAGTAATAAAATAAAATTCTTTGACAGCAGCCATAGGGCTCTATCCAGTTTTGTTAATAAAAAGAAACCGTATTTCAAAGATCAAGAAAAAAGTGTGGAATAAGGCAGCCAACTTTCTTCAAATTCTCTATATGTGTTGTTCAAAAACGATACATATTTTTCTGATTCCAATCTGTTTCTAAGAAATGTTATGAACAACTGGACATTTGGGTGTATATTTTGCAATTTTGTCTTGTATATATAAAATTTAGCCAGAAGCAGAATAAAATCTAGAGGCTTATCTGTTGTAATATTTTGTTTTACTCCGAACAAAACTAATTCTTTATCAATTGAAGGTAATCACAATGTGGACATTTTTTCCTTAAGCAAATGTTCAAAACCGATCCAAAATCTGTTGACAATAGCACAATCATACAACATGTGTGAAATGCATTGCTCATCCATATTACAAAAGTTGCAAATATGGGAGTTTGTATTATACTCCCTGTTTGGCTAGTATACTTACCATGTCAGACAATAGCATTCACGGCAGTTAGTCTGCTCTGCCAGGCCGAAGTTTTGTGGGCTAATGCAGTGAAAGACAGTCACGTGGTGCCCAACCCACTTCCGCCGTAGGGAGAACCAGTGTAAGTCCCCATACGTCATCTCGAGGCCTGCGCGCAAGTAACCCCAGAACCTTGGCGCTAGCGGGAAACGGTAGGGCGCATTAGAGT
>CM031609.1:261056-303286 GCA_018398815.1 Conus ventricosus | reverse complement strand
TGAGGAGAAATCATTGTTTCATTGGTCTTTTTTTTATTAATGTCGTGGATATTTACTGAGGAGAAATCATTGTTTCATTGGTCTTTTTTTTATTAATGTCGGTGGATATTTACTGAGGAGAAATCATTCTTTCATTGGTCTTTTTTTAATTAATGTCGGATATTTACTGAGGAGAAATCATTGTTTGATTGGTCTTTTTTTATTAATGTCGGTGGATATTACTGAGGAGAAATCATTGTTTCATTGGTCTTTTTTTTATTAATGTCGGTGGATATTACTGAGGAGAAATCATTGTTTCATTGGTCTTTTTTTATTAATGTCGGTGGATATTTACTGAGGAGAAATTCTTTCATTGGTCTTTTTTTATTAATGTCAGTGGATATTTACTGAGGAGAAATCATTGTTTCATTGGTCTTTTTTTTATTAATGTCGGTGGAGAAATCATTGTTTCATTGGTCCGTGCTTGTTGTCCACAGGTACGTGCTCAGGAGGATCTTGCGACTGCGGTGCGATACGGAACGGAGAAGCTGAATGGCAAGCCTGGCATGTTTTCCTCCCTTGTGGACACGGTGGTTCAGCTTCTGGTATGTTTTAGAAATCATCGCTGCTGTTAGTCGCAGACAGGGAAGAGAAGAGCCAGCAAGCTCTGAACATCAACTATGAAAAGTAAAATACAGAAAACTCTGAACATCAACTATGAAAAGTAAAATACAGAAAACTCTGAACATCAACTATGAAAAGTAAAATACATAAAACTCTGAACATCAACTGTGAAAAGTAAAATACAGAAAACTCTGAACATCAACTATGAAAAGTAAAATACAGAAAACTCTGAACATCAACTATGAAAAGTAAAATACAGAAAACTCTGAACATCAACTGTGAAAAGTAAAATACAGAAAACTCTGAACATCAACTGTGAAAAGTAAAATACAGAAAACTCTGAACATCAAATATGAAAAGTAAAATACAGAAAACTCTGAACATCAACTGTGAAAATTAAATACAGAAAACTCTGAACATCAACTGTGAAAAGTAAATACAGAAAACTGAACATCAACTATGAAAAGTAAAATACAGAAAACTCTGAACATTAACTATGAAAAGTAAAATACAGAAAACTGAACATCAACTATGAAAAGTAAAATACAGAAAACTCTGAACATCAACTATGAAAAGTAAAATACAGAAAACTCTGAACATCAACTATGAAAAGTAAAATACAGAAAACTCTGAACATCAACTATGAAAAGTAAAATACAGAAAACTCTGAACATCAACTATGAAAAGTAAATACAAAAAACTCTGAACATCAACTATGAAAAGTAAAATACAGAAAACTTGAACTTTCAACTATGAAAAGTAAAATACAGAAAACTCTGAACATCAACTGTGAAAAGTAAAATACAGGAAAAACTCTGAACATCAACTGTGAAAAGTAAATACAGAAAAACTCTGAACATCAACTGTAAAAAGTAAAATACAGAAAACTCTTCCTCGAAAAAAGAAAGAAAGAGAGGGAAAGAAAAGAAATGGAAGAGAAACATAGGGTGCATTTTTCTTTTGCCTATACATTTTTTTCTTTCTGTTTTTGTTTTTTTAAAAATCAGATTTTAACCAGTTGGCCTTGTAGTATGAAAAGCCCTATGTATGACCAAAAGTATAAAAAGAATGTGTGTTTGTGAAATGGCCTTCAGTATGACCAGACGAGACAACAGCTGAGGAGGTGCTGTTTTGGCTGCATGGAGGAAAACGGATTGTTACCAGTTTGGGAAACTTTTATTTTACAGGATTGATATCAGTATGAGGATGGTAATTCAAGTTTAAATTTTTAAAAAAAAAAAAAAAGGTTTACTTGTCAGTACTAAAAAGTTTTTTGTTAGGTGTTTGCATGCTTGCGTTAGGTGTAGTTTTCATGTGCATATAATGGGGACTTCAAACCAGTGACAATTTTTTCTTTTTTTTTTTGAAGGGAATGCCTTTCCGAGGTGAAAAAAGGACCCAAGAGGGTAAGCATTGGTATACTTTTATATACTACATTTATTTTGGTGCACAGAAGAGGGGTATAGATTTTTAGACGCAAAGACCCACGTTCAGGATGAACATACGGCCAGTGCTCTCTGTTTACCATATAAAAAATTAACAGGGGTGTATACACCCAAGTCTTGCACAGACAGAATGCTGTCTGTCTTTCCCTGTGGCATCTTTTGTGTGTGTGTGTGGGGGGTACAACACCACATCTGTGTGTGTTCTCCCCTTTTTCTCACTCCTCCCCCTCTCTTTCTTTCTGTCCTGTCCTCTTTTCTCATTCCCTCCCCGCTCTCTTGTGTTCTCTCCCCCTCTCTGTCCCCCTTCCCTCTCATGTAATGGTGTGGTGTGCCAGGTGAAGGAGCTCGTCAATGAAGAGGAGGCGCAGTTCCCCCTCTCTGTCCCTCCTTCCCTCTCATGTCATGGTGGGGTGTGCCAGGTGAAGGAGCTCGTCATGAAGAGGGGCGCAGTTCCCCTCTCTGTCCCTCCTTCCCTCTCATGTACAGGGTGGGGTGTGCCAGGTGAAGGAGCTCGTAAATAAAGAGGAGGCGCAGTCCCCCTTCTGTCCCTCCTTCCCTCTCATGTACATGGTGTGGTGTGCCAGGTGAGGAGGTCGTCAATGAAGAGGAGGCGCAGTTCCCCCTCTCTGTCCCTCCTTCCCTCTCATGTTCATGGTGTGGTGTGCCAGGTGAAGGAGATGAAGAGGAGGCGCAGTTCCCCCTCTGTCCCTCCTTCCCTCTCTTGTACATGGTGGGTGTGCCAGGTGAAGGAGATGAAGAGGAGGCCCCAGTTCCCCCCTTTCTCTCCCTCCTTCCCTCTCATGTACATGGTGTGGTGTGCCAGGTGAAGGACTCGTAAATTGAGAGGGGGCGCAGTTCCTGAAGACTCTGATTCGTGGACGTAACTTGCTGCAGGGGACCATCAACAAACTGGGGACAGCAAGGTGCTGCCAGGTGGAGGACAGTAGTGGGGGGGGAAACCCCCCTCCCCCTGCTGGTCACTACTGTAACTGGTCCAGTCAGCCCACCCCTCCATTCAACCTGGTGATCAGCAATCATTGGAACTCGAAAAGTTCTGGAACTACAGGAATATGAAGTCTATGCAAAAATGCGTGATTTTTTTTTCTAAACTTGTAAGGAAATTTAAAAATAGGGCAATTTTGGTATAAAAAGCAAAAAATGAAAAAAAAAAACAGGAGTGAGGGATATGCGACTGCTTTGCATCATCAGTGACCCTGTGACGAGTGGAAAGGGACAGCGGTTCACACTGGCTGCACTCCTTTGGCTGGTTTTTGTAACTTTGTTTTGGTTTGCCAGCTTTTTGCTGATCATGCTGCACTTTTTCTTTGTTGTCTGCAAGGAACGAAAAACCGTTATGGCCTCTGAATACAGGCTTCATGATCTGTTTTTTTTAATTCTTCCAAACCCCTCATGCGTCACTGAAACTCTCAATTGATTTTCTTCAGGATAGACAAAGGTTCTGTAATTAAAAAAAAAAAAAGCCCCAACTGTGTTGGACACACACATGCAACCTTCACTTATGCACAAGCATACACAATACATGCGCGGGGGACATTTTACATTTACACATACACAAGAGAGCAGATGTTAATGTACGTAGGCTCGTCACCCCGCCGGGGACATGTACATTACACATACACAAGAGAGCAGATGTTAATGTACGTAGGCTCGTCACGCGCGGGGACATGTACATTTACACATACACAAGAGAGCAGATGTTAATGTACGTAGGCTCGTCACGCGCGGGGGACATGTACTTTTACACATACACAAGAGAGCAGATGTTAATGTACGTAGGCTCGTCACGCTTATTTTGGTTTTTTTTTTTTTGTTTCTTCTTTTTCTTTTTTCTTTTAATGGCCAGGATGACGCTCTAAGAGTTGTCGGACTTTATTTCTGAAGTTTTCTTTTTTCTTTAATGGCCAGGATGACGCTCTAGAGTTGTGGGACTTTTTTCTGAAGTTTTTTTTTTCTTTTAATGGCAGGATGACGCTCTAAGAGTTGTCGGACTTTATTTCTGAAGTTTTCTTTTTTCTTTTAATGGCCGGGATGACGCCCCTAAAGAGTTGTCGGACTTTATTTCTGAAGTTTTCTTTTTTCTTTTAATGGCCAGGATGACGCTCTAAGAGTTGTCGGACTTTATTTCTGAAGTTTTCCCTTTTTTCTTTAATGGCCAGGATGACGCTCTAAGAGTTGTGGGACTTTATTTCTAAAGTTTTCTTTTTTCTTTTAATGGCCGGGATGACGCTCTAAGAGTTGCGGACTTTTTTTCTGAAGTTTCTTTTTTCTTTTAATGGCCAGGATGACGCTCAAAAGAGTTGTCGGACTTTATTTCTGAAGTTTTCTTGCATATATCTTGCTGACTATGAACATGTGGACAGGAATTCACTGAAGTTTTCTTACCATATAATCTTGCTGACTATGAACATGTGGACAGGAATTCACTAAAGTTTTCTTACATATAATCTTGCTGACTATGAACATGTGGACAGGAATTCACTAAAGTTTTCTTACATAAAATCTTGCTGACTATGAACATGGGGACAGGAATTCACTGAAGTTTTCTTACATATAATCTTGCTGACTATGAACATGTGGACAGGAATTCACTGAAGTTTTCTTACATATAATCTTGCTGACTATGAACATGTGGACAGGAATCACTAATTTCATTCAGACCTGCACTGTCCCACAAAATCACAGTAGTGGTGGAGGGGTGTAACAAGGATTGAAGCCATGATGATGACAGTGCTGATGGAGACCTGCACTGTGCCACACAATCACAGAAGTGGGGAGCGGTGGTAACAAGGATTAGAAGCCATGATGATGACAGTGCTGATGGAGCCCTGCACTGTGCCACACAATCAAGTAGTGGTGGAGCGGTGAAAACAAGGATTAGAAGCCATGATGATGACGGTGCGATGGATGTCTGTGACTAGGTGATGGGGCCTGGCGTCTGTATGCCCACGACGGATTCCCTGTGGCCCCTGACGCAACTGATGACAGAAGAGAAAGGGCTGACCATCGACAACGAGGGCTTTGACAAAGCCAAGCAGCACTCCTTGGTAAGCTGTGTTGTCTAGGGACTGCCACCTGAACATCATCGGAGGGCTTTGACAAACCCAAAGCAGCACCCCTTTGGGTAAGCTGTGTTGTCTAGGGACTGCCACCTGAACATCATCGGAGGGCTTTGACAAAGCCAAGCAGCACTCCTGGTAAGCTGTGTTGTCTAGGGACTGCCACCTCAACATCATCTGAGGGCTTTGACAAAGCCAAGCAGCACTCCTTGGTAAGCTGTGTTGTCTAGGACTGCCACCTGAACATCATCTGAGGGCTTTGACAAAGCCAAGCTGCACTCCTTGGTAAGCTGTGTTGTCTAGGGACTGCCACCTGAACATCATCTGGGGGCCCTTTGACAAACCCAAGCAGCACTCCTTGGTAAGCTGTGGTGTCTAGGGACTGCCACCTGAACATCACCCGAGGGCTTTGACAAACCCAAGCAGCACTCCTTGGTAAGCTGTGTTGTCTAGGGACTGCCACCTAAACATCATCGAGGGCTTTGACAAACCCAAGCAGCACTCCTTGGTAAGCTGTGTTGTCTAGGGACTGCCACCTAGACATCATCCGAGGGCTTTGACAAAGCCAAGCTGCACTCCTTGGTAAGCTGTGGTGTCTAGGGACTGCCACCTAGACATATGAGGGCTTTGACAAACCCAAACAGCACTCCTTGGTAAGCTGTGTTGTCTAGGGACTGCCACCTGAACATCATCAGAGTCTGAGCTGGATAGAAAGTCATGCACAGCCACAAACTAGGCTCTGTTTTTGTTCAAGTGGCGGGGCTCGCACCTTTGATAGACTGAAGCTTATGCAAAGGCAAAATGCAAGTTGTTTTTTTTTTCCTTTTAACCCCTTGACTGCCGCTATTTTGTATCAGTTTTGCACTTTTGTGTGCGGAGCAAAAATTTGACTTTTTGCGGTAGGTTCACTAATTTGATCAGTGCTCATTTATTTGTGGAGATATCTCTTAGATTTTTGGCACGTTTTCTTCTCATACCCAGGCTATAATACCTGGAAATAATTGATTTTTTTCATTCTGATATAATAAATAATCTTATAATTCAACTTTTTTTTTAAAAATTTTATTTTGCAAGCATACAAAACCCCCCAGTAGCAAAAAAAAAAAAACTACAAACCCAGCCAAAAGTGGTTTAGTGTTTACTGAATACCTGTGTAAATATTTGGTAGTGAATTTACAACCCACAATTGTTTGTTTATATGATAAATTTATGCATTTCTGGGGTACAGTACAATCCAGGTATCAAGGGACACAATTTTTTTTCTTAGGTAGGTTCACTGATATGCCCAGTGCTCTTTCAATTCTTGACAATATATCTTTGATACTTGGGAAATTTTCTTGTTATATCCTTGGCTACAACCAGATATCACAATAGTTTGATTTGTTTGTAATGAGTAGACCATAAATATATATAATGATGAAATTTTTTTTTGAAAACAGAAAACTTTCAGACATAAAACAAAACTGTAGCACTAAAATCACAAGAAAAGCCACAAAAACTGGTGTTAGTATCCTTTGAACTTCAGTACAAACATCTGTATTCACAATAAAGCTTGACAATGCTAAATGTTTAGCAACCCATATCATAGGGGGCAATCCAGCCAGGTAACGTGGGAAAGAAGAATTGAATTGAACATTAAACCACAGCATCCCGTCTGCACATCTTTCAAGCCTCTTGGGAATTGGTCTTGTTTAGCAGAGATGAACTAACAATAACAACACTAAGTGTAACTTCCAATTATTCTGTCAGTTTTCTTTCCCACATGTGGTTTGGTTCACTCATGAACTAAGTGCGATTGATAAAAAGCCATTGCCACAGAAGGTAATAAATATAACATTGCAAAACCAACCCCCCCCCAAAAAAAAAAAAAACAACAACCCGAGACTGCTAAAGATAGGACTGAGCTACAAAAGGCCACACCACAGATGATGAAAGCACACTAACAACTGAAAAATACACTGGTGTCGCAGAGAATACACCACAACACAGAACCTATGGACGAAGGATCAGGATCCCACACTACTGCCAGTAAAAGCAAGTTATAGTTGACTGACACACATTTGGGTACACACACACACACACACACACACACCACACACCACACACACTGTGCACAAGCACCATATTCAAAAGCAACACACCACACACACACACACACAACGCACACGCATGTAACACACGCACACGCACACACATGCACACACCCCACACAAAAACACACACACTCGCAACACACACACCATGCACAAACACTACACAAACACCACACACACACAATGTTACCCACACCATGCCAAGCACGCTCTCTCTCTCTCTCTCTCTCTCTCTCTCTCTCCTCCCCTCCTCTCTCTCTCTCTCTCTCTCTCTTCACACACACACACACCACACACACAACACACACACACACACACACAGCCTGCACAAACACCCACACACACACACACACACACAACACAACACACACACACCACAAAGCACACACACCCCAAAAACAACTCCACGAAAACCATGGGCTTGAAGTTGCCAATGTTTACCTTGATACCCGGGTTAAACCCGTGAAAGAAAGGTCGAGATTTGGGCATTTAGCACTGGCCTCTGTCCTTCTGAAACAAGTTCCGACTGACAGTGCCACGCCCTCTTCCTCTGCCACGCCCCCTCACACTGGACCCTCGCCGTTGTCCCAAAAAACCCCCCCCCTCCTCGACTCTCCTCCCACCTCTCACGAAAGGAGGGAGGGGGCACTCGACATTCACGGAATCGGCTCGTCACTTTTCCGATTCGGCCCCACTTGCGCCGGTATCGCTCAGTTTGAAGTCGGGGGGATCAGCTTCATCATCAACACCAACCTCCGATAGCAAAGGGTGGGGTTTGATTGTAAACACTTTTATTCCTCCTCCGAATCGCTTCATTCCACTTCTTTGAAGTCTTCGTCATCGCTTTCCGGTCTCGGATAACTTCTTGAAGCACTTCAAGAGCTTTTGACGTTTGAAAAAACGGCACGCGCCTGATCGAACTGCCTGCTCGACTCGCCATCTTCAACCGAGAATAACTCTCCGAACTTTGCCGAAGTTATTGACCGAATGGACGCGAAACTGGTCAGTCAGCTGACCCGCGAAAGGGGAAAAAACCGTCCTTTAGGGTCCTGCAACCGTTTAAACCATTTTTTCCCCCTGCCTCCCCTTCTTTAAATCGCCGAATTTTGATGATGAAATTATTCGAACGCCGTTCGAGCAAGGGCACACAGCTTTCCCCGCAACCATCTCGAACGCCGTTCGTGCCAGGGCAGTCAAGGGGTTAATGTACATGCAGCTTCATCCAGGAGAAATTGAAGCGGCTATTTGCTCAACCATTTTAAATTTTAACTAAGGGCAGTTCATTTTTTTAAACTGAAAACAGTTGTCAACATGTCCTTTGGGGTTTTGTTGGATGAATGAATGGGGCGGCGTGTGCGTTCCTTTTAAACTTGCATGTTTTAAACAAGGATTCAGTGACTGAAGTCAGCTGGCTCAAGGGTAGCACTCTGTCGAATAACGTACTAACCAGACCTGGTTAGTTCCCTTTAAACCCAATTTGTGTGGGGTGTGAGTTCACTTTCTCTTTCTTCCCTCTCTGATAGTTATGTGGTTTTGTTTTCTCAGGGAAAATGGTGTCTTTTCTCTGATTGTGTTGTTTCCTCTGACAGTGTTTGTTGTTGTGTTTGTTTCTCTCTGACAGTGTTTTTGTTTTGTGTTTGTTTCTCTCTGAATGTTTTGTTGTGTTTGTTTCTCTCTGACAGTGTTTTGTTGTTGTGTTTGTTTCTCTCTGACAGTGTTTTGTTGTTGTGTTTGTTTCTCTCTGACAGTGTTTTGTTGTTGTGTTTGTTTCTCTCTGACAGTGTTTTGTTGTTGTTTGTTTCTCTCTGACAGTGTTTTGTTGTCTTTGTTTCTCTCTGACAGTGTTTTGTTGTTGTTTGTTTCTCTCTGATAGTGTTTTGTTGTTGTCTTTGTTTCTCTTTGACAGTGTTTTGTTGTTGTTTGTTTCTCTCTGACAGTGTTTTGTTGTTTGTTTCTCTCTGATAGTGTTTTGTTGTTGTTTGTTTCTCTCTGACAGTGTTTTGTTGTTGTTTTTGTTTCTCTCTGACAGTGTTTTGTTGTGTGTTTGTTTCTCTCTGATAGTGTTTTGTTGTTGTTTGTTTCTCTCTGACAGTGTTTTGTTGTTGTTTTTGTTTCTCTCTGATAGTGTCTTATTTTTCTCTGACAGTGGTTTTTTTTTCTCTCTCTGATAGTGTTTTTTTTTTCTCTGACAGTGTTTTTTTTTTTCTCTCTCTGATGTTTTTTTTTCTCTGACAGTGTTTTTTTTCTCTCTCTGATAGTGTTTTTTTCTCTGATAGTGTTTTTTTTCTCTGATAGTGTTTTTTTTTCTCTCTCTGTGATAGTGTTTTTTTTTCTGTAACAGTTTTTTTTTCTCTCTCTGATGGTGTTTTTTTTCTCTGATAGTCTTTTTTTTTTACTCTCTGACAGTGTTTTATTTTTTCTCTCTCTGATAGTGTTTTTTTTTCCTCTGACAATTTTTTTTCTCTCTCTGATAGTGGATTTTTTTTTCTCTGACAGTGTTTTTTTTTCTCTCTCTGATAGTTTTTTTTCTTCTCTGATAGTGTTTTGTTTTTTCTGATAATGTTTTGTTTTTTCTCTCTGATAGCTTTTTTTTCTCTGATAGTGTTTTTTTTTCTCTCTGATAGTGTTTTTTTTTCTCTGACAGCGTTTTTTTTTTCTCTCTCTGATAGTTTTTTTTCTCTCTGATAGTGGTTTTTTGCTCTCTCTGATAGTGGTTTTTTTCTCTAACAGTGTTTTTTTTTTCTCTCTCTGATAGTGTTTTTTTTCTTTGATAATGTTTTGTTTTTTTATCTTTGTTAGCTTTTTTTCTGATAGTGTTATTTTTTCTCTCTCTGATGGTGTTTTTTTTCTCTCTGATAGTGTTTTTTTTTCTCAGACAGTGTTTTTTTTTTCTCTTTCAGATAGTGTTTTTTTTATTTTTTTTCTCGGATAGTGTTTTTTTTTTCTCTCTCTGATAGTGTTTTTTTTCTCTGACAGTGTTTTTTTTCTCTCTCTGATAGTGTTTTTTTTCTCTGATAGTGTTTTTTTTTCTCTGACAGTGTTTTTTTTTTTTTTCTCTGACAGTGTTTTTTTTGTCTGGTAGTTTTTTGTTCTATCTCTGATAGTGTTTTTTTTTCTCTAATAGTTTTTTTTTCTCTGATAGTGTTTTTTTTTTTTCTCTCTCTGATAGTGTTTTTTTTCTCTCTCTGATAGTGGTTTTTTTCTCTCTCTGATAGTGTTTTTTTTTTCTCTGATAGCGGTTGTTTTTCTCTCAGGTAGTGTTTTTTTTTTTCTCTGATAGTGGTTTTTATTCTCTGATGGTGTTTTTTTTCTCTCTCTCTGACAGTGTTTTTTTGTTCTCTCTCTGATAGTGTTTTTTTTCTCTGATAGTGTTTTTTTTTTTCTCTGACAGTGTTTTTTTGTTCTCTCTCTGATGGTGTTTTTTTTTTTTCTGATCGTGTTTTTTTCTCTCTCTCTGATAGTGTGGGGTTTTTTCTCTCTCTGATAGTGTTTTTTTGTCTCTGACAGTTTTTTTTTCTCTCCGATAGTGTTTTTTTCTCTCTCTCTCTGATAGTGTTTTTTTCTCTCTCTGATAGTGTTTTTTTTTTCTCTCTCTGATAGTGTTTTTTTTCTCTCTCTGATAGTGTTTTTTTTCTCTCTCTGATAGTGTTTTTTTCCTCTCTCTGATAGTGTTTTTTTCTCTCTGATAGTGTTTTTTTTCTCTCTCTGATAGTGTTTTTTTTTCTCTCTCTGATAGTGTTTTTTTCCTCTCTCTGATAGTGTTTTTTTCTCTCTGAGTGTTTTTTTTCTCTCTCTGATAGTGTTTTTGTTTTCTCTGTGTTTTTTTTCTCTGATAGTGGTGTTTTTTTTTAAATTTCTCTCTGATAGTGTTGTTTTCTCTCTGACAGTGGTTTTTTTTTGTCTTTGATGGTGTTTTTGTAGTTGTGTTTGTTTCTCTCTGATAGTGTTTTTTTTTCCTCGGATAGTGTTGTTGTTGTTTTTGTTTTTTTTCGATAGTGTTTATTTCTCTGATAGTGTTTTTGTTTTTTTAATTTTATCTCAGGTAGTGTTGTTTTTGGTTGTTTTTTGTCTCTCTGATAGTATTTTTTTCTCTGATAGTTTTTTTTTAATTTTCTCTCTGATGGTGGGTTTTTTGTTCTCTGATAGTGTTTTTTTTGTTTGTTTTTTTTCTCTGATAGTGTTTTTTGTGTTTTTCCTCACTGATATGGGTTTTTTTTGCTGATAGTGGTTTTTGTAATCACTCTGGTAGTGTTTTTTTGTTCTCTGATAGTGTTTTTTTTTCTCTTAATTTTCACTGGTTTTTTTTTTTCTCTCTGATAGTGGTTTTTTTTCTCTCTCTCTGATTGTGTTTTTTTTCTCTCTGATAGTGTTTTTTTTTTCTCTCTGATAGTGTTTTTTTGTTGTTTATTTTCTCTCTGATAGTGCTTTTTTTCTCTGATAGTGTTTTTTTCTGTCTCTCTCTGATTGATTTTTTTTTCTGATAGTGTTTTTTTTCTCTCTCAGATAGTGTTTTTTTGGGTTTGTTTATTTTCTCTCAGATAGTGCTTTTTTCTCTAATAGTGTTGAGGTTTTTTCTCTTTGATAGTGCTTTTTTCTCTCTGATAGTGTTTTTTTCTCTCTGATAGTGTTGTTGTGTTTTTTCTCTGATAGTTTTTTTTTCCTCTCTGATAGCGTTTCTTTTGTTGTTGTTTTTTCTCTCTGATAGTGTTGGGTTTTTTTTCTCTCTCTCTCTCTGATAGTGTTTTTTTTTCTCTGTATAGTGTTGTTTTTTTTCTCTCTCTCTCTGATGATGTTTTTTTTTTTTTTCTTTTCTCCCTGTTTTTTTTTCTTCAATTTTCTCTCTGGTAGTGTTTTTTTTTCTCTGTAGAGTGTTTTTTTCTCTCTCTCTGATAATGTCATTTTTTTTTCTTCTCTCTATTATAGTGGTTTTTTTTTCTCTGATAGTGTTGGGTTTTTTCTCTCTGATAGTGTTTTTTTCTTCTCTGGTAATGTTGGATTTCTTTTCTTTTCTCTCTCTGATAGTGTTGTTGCTGGGGGTTTTCCCTCTCTGATAGTGTTTTTTTTTTTTGTTTTCTCTGATAGTGTTGTTCGAAAGAGTCTTAGGCTGGTCTTTCCCCAATCAAGATAGAACAAAAACAACACTTGCTTCAGCAAGTGTTTACTCTTGTGTTTGATGGAGAACAAATGTTAAATGTGTTTTTATGACAGAGGGAACATAGCTTTGATGGAGGAACCAATGTTAAATGTGTTTATATGACAGAGGGAACATAGCTTTGATGGAGGAACCAATGTTAAATGTGTTTATATGACAGAGGGAACATAGCTTTGATGGAGGAACCAATGTTAATTGTGTTTATATGACAGAGGGAACATAGCTTTGATGGAGGAACCAATGTTAAATGTGTTTATATGACAGAGGGAACATAGCTTTGAAGGTGGAACCAATGTAAAATGTGGTGTTATGACAGAGGGAACATAGCTTTGATGGAGGAACCAATGTTACATGTGTTTATATGACAGAGGGAACATAGCTTTGATGAGGAACCAATGTTACATGTGTTTTTATGACAGAGGGAACATAGCTTTGATGGAGGAACTAATGTTACATGTGTTTATATGACAGAGGGAACATAGCTTTGATGGAGGAACTAATGTTACATGTGTTTTTTATGACAGAGAGAACATGGCTTTGATGGAGGAACCAATGTTACATGTGTTTATATGACAGAGGGAACATAGCTTTGATGGAGGAACCAATGTTACATGTGTTTTTATGACAGAGGGAACATAGCTTTGATGGAGGAACCAATGTAAAATGTGTTTTTATGACAGAGGGAACATAGCTTTGATGGAGGAACCAATGTAAATGTGTTTATATGACAGAGGGAACATAGCTTTGATGGAGGAACCAATGTTAAATGTGTTTATATGACAGAGGGAACATAGCTTTGATGGAGAACCAATGTTAAATGTGTTTATATGACAGAGGGAACATAGCTTTGATGGAGGAACCAATGTTAAATGTGTTATATGACAGAGGGAACATAGCTTTGAAGGAGGAACCAATGTAAAATGTGTTGTTATGACAGAGGGAACATAGCTTTGATGGAGGAACCAATGTTAAATGTGTTTATATGACAGAGGGAACATAGCTTTGATGGAGGAACCAATGTTACATGTGTTTTTATGACAGAGGGAACATAGCTTTGATGGAGGAACCAATGTTACATGTTTATATGACAGAGGGAACATAGCTTTGATGGAGGAACTAATGTTACATGTGTTTTTATGACAGAGGGAACATGGCTTTGATGGAGGAACCAATGTTACATGTTTTATATGACAGAGGGAACATAGCTTTGATGGAGGAACCAATGTTACATGTGTTTTTATGACAGAGGGAACATAGCTTTGATGGAGGAACCAATGTAAAATGTGTTTTTATGACAGAGGGAACATAGCTTTGATGGAGGAACCAATGTTAAATGTGTTTATATGACAGAGGGAACATAGCTTTGATGGAGGAACCAATGTTAAATGTGTTTATATGACAGAGGGAACATAGCTTTGATGGAGGAACCAATGTTACTTGTGTTGTTATGACAGAGGGAACATAGCTTTGATGGAAATGTCTCCTGATTCTTCCCATTTATTTGCTGATGGACAATTTATACATCCTAATCAAACCACATGTACATTTTATTTGCTGATGGACAATTTATACATTCTAATCAAACCACATGTACATTTTATTTGCTGATGGACAATTTATACATTCTAATCAAACCACATGTACATTTTATTTGCTGATGGACAATTTATACATCCTAATCAAACCACGTGTACATTTTATTTGCTGATGGACAATTTATACATCCTAATCAAACCATGTGTACATTTTATTTGCTGATGGACAATTTATACATCCTAATCGAACCACATGTACATTTTATTTGCTGATGGACAATTTATACATCCTAATCAAACCACTGTACATTTCACCTACACATTTCAATGATATAATTTACAAAATAAAAATATACTAGTAGCACTCATGAAAAATCTGGAATTGTTTTTTAAATACACAAATAGAATTTTAATATCGGGTATTATTTCTATTTTTCTGTGTGTCCAGACAAAATAATCGCACAAAAGAAAAAAACGCCAAAAAGAATGTTCAAAGTAACTCATAAGTAATACAAAAAACCTAAACAGTTCATATGTTAAAAATAACGGGCATAAATCATATAGAAAACAATACTCACCAGACCCACAGTCAGCATGAAAAGCACAAAACAATTCTGATGAAGTCAAAGTCACGGTCTTCAAGCCGCAATCTAGAGACCGTTATTTTGTGCACGATCTATTTCTGTTTCTTGTCACATCTGAAGATGAGATCTTTGTAGAAAATTTTCCTATCTGTTTTTCGTTGTTTTTTTTTGGTATTGAAATAAGTGTTAATTGAACCTTCTTTAAAGAATGTGAGTGTTTTGCCTTGTTTTTAGTAATGCTGCTGTCTGTTTCATATATCAGTATTGTATGTCTTGTTGAATGTTAGAAGTACGGCCAAAATAGTGCTGACATGTTGAGGAGTCTAGCTGCCGTTGAGTTAAGCTGCCAGTCCCCTTCTCAAAGTCTGACTGGAAGGAAGCCAACACAGGAAGGAAAGGAAATCGGTGGATAACACCTCCAAGTTAACAAGAAGAATGGGAGAGAGGAAAAAAAGAGCGAAATGCTTAAAAATATGAGCAAGAAAAGTTACTCCTTGATTTTCATGTGGAATGAATCTGAAGCGAATACATTCTCTCTTGCTAGAAAAGTAAGCAGCCTTTTGATACAGGCACGTTTTCCATAGCATTTTAAGTTCTCTGTACTTGGGTTTTACTTGTTTCTTTTTTTTCTTTCTGTTAAGCATAAATCTGTGTGTGTATGTTTTTGCACACGATCCATTTTGATTTTTTTGGCAGATGATGTTACAGACGGGAGCAGCACTCGCCATGATCCATGTTGCCCTCGTTGGCGTATGATTTCATAAACAGGGACAGCACTCCATTGATCCATGTTTCTCACTGTCGGCAGATGATGTCACAGACAGGGAGCAGCACTCACCATGATCCATGTTGCCCTCTGTTGGCGTATGATTTCATAAACAGGGACAGCACTCCCATTGATCCATGTTTCTCCACTGTCGGCAGATGATGTCACAGACAGGGAGCAGCACTCACCATGATGCATGTTGCCCTCTGTTGGCGTATGATTTCATAAACAGGGACAGCACTCCCATTGATCCATGTTTCTCACTGTCGGCAGATGATGTCACAGACAGGGAGCAGCACTCACCATGATCCATGTTGCCCTCTGTTGGCGTATGATTTCATAAACAGGGGACAGCACTCACCATATCCATGTTGCCTTCTGTTGGCGTATGATTTTATAAACAGGGACAGCACCCCACCATGATCCATGTTGCCCTCTGTTGGCGTATGATTTCATAAACAGGGGACAGCACTCGCCATGATCCATGTTGCCTTCTGTTGGCGTATGATTTTATAAACAGGGGACAGCACTCACCATGATCCATGTTGCCCTCTGTTGGCGTATGATTTCATAAACAGGGACAGCACTCACCATGATCCATGTTGCCTTCTGTTGGCGTACGATTTCATAAACGGGGGACAGCACTCACCATGATCCATGTTGCCCTCTGTTGGCGTATGATTTCATAAACAGGGACAGCACTCACCATGATCCATGTTGCCCTCTGTTGGCGTATGATTTCATAAACAGGGACAGCACTCACCATGATCCATGTTGCCCTCTGTTGGCGTATGATTTCATAAACAGGGGACAGCACTCACCATGATCCATGTTGCCCTCTGTTGGCGTATGATTTCATAAACAGGGACAGCACTCACCATGATCCATGTTGCCTTCTGTTGGCGTATGATTTCATAAACAGGGGACAGCACTCACCATGATCCATGTTGCCTTCTGTTGGCGTATGATTTTATAAACAGGGACAGCACTCACCATGATCCATGTTGCCCTCTGTGGCGTATATTTCATAAACAGGGGACAGCACTCACCATGATCCATGTTGCCTTCTTGTTGGCGTATGATTTCATAAACAGGGGACAGCACTCACCATGATCCATGTTGCCCTCTGTTGGCGTATGATTTTATAAACGGGGGACAGCACTCCCATTGATCCATGTTGCCCTCTGTTGGCGTATGATTTCTTAAACAGGGGACAACACTCCCATTGATCCATCTTTCTCACTGTCGGCAGATAAATGTCACAGACAGGGAGCAGCACTCCCCAAATGATCCATGTTGCCCTCTGTTGGCGTATGATTTCATAAGCAGGGGACAGCACTCCCATTGATCCATGTTGCTTTCTGTCGGCAGATGATGTCACAGCAGGGGCAGCACTGTGGATGACCAAATTGCTTGGAGGTTCAACTCCATCAGTGAACTACAGAATCGAGGCATCGCCCCAACGGACGACGGCCCCAAGTACAACTACACTGCTGATGTGGAGGGCAACTACAGTGAGTGGGCTGATGGCCTCTCTGTGCCTGGGGGGCTGATGCCTCTCTGTGCCTGGTGTCAGGGAGTGGGCTGATGGTGTCTGTGCCTGGTGTCAGGAAGTGGGCTGATGGCCTCTCTGTGCCTGTGTCAGGGAGTGGGCTGATGGTGTCTGTGCCTGGTGTCAAGAATGGGCTGATGGCCTCTCTGTGCCTGGTGTCAGGGAGTGGGCTGATGGCCTCTCTCTGTGCCTGGTGTCAGGGAGTGGGCTGATGGCCTCTCTGTGCCTGGTGTCAGGAAGTGGGCTGATGGCCTCTCTGTGCCTGGTGTCAGAGGGGGCTGATGGCCTCTCTGTGCCTGGTGTCAGGGAGTGGGCTGATGGTCTCTCTGTGCCTGGTGTCGGGGATGGGTGATGGTGTGTGTGCCTGGTGTCAGGAAGTGGGCTGATGGCCTCTCTGTGCCTGGTGTCAGGGAGTGAGCTGATGGCCTCTGTGCCTGGTGTCAGGGAGTGAGCTGATGGCCTCTCTGTGCCGGGTGGGCTGAGGGTCACTCTGTGCCTGGGTCAGGAGTGGCTGATGGCCACTCTGTGCCTGGTGTCAGGAGTGGGCTGATGGCCTCTCTGTGCCTGGTGTCAGGAAGTGGGCTGATGGCCTCTCTGTGCCTGGTGGCTGATGGCCTCTCTGTGCCTGGTGTCAGGAAGTGGGCTGATGGCCTCTCTGTGCCTGTGGGCTGATGGCCTCTCTGTGCCTGGGTCAGGAAGTGGGCTGATGGCCTCTCTGTGCCTGGTGTCAGGGAGTGGGCTGATGTGTCTCTGTGCCTGTGTCAAGGAGTGGGCTGATGGCCTCTCTGTGCCTGGTGTCAGGAAGTGGGCTGATGGCCTCTCTGTGCCTGGTGTCGGGGAGTGAGCTGAGGCCTCTCTGTGCCTGGTGGGCTGATGGCCTCTCTGTGCCTGGTGTCAGGGCGTGGGCTGATGGCCTCTCTATGCCTGGTGTCAGGAAGTGGGCTGATGGCCTCTCTGTGCCTGGTGTCAGAAGTGGGCTGATGGCCTCTCTGTTCCTGGTGGGCTGATGGCCTCTGTGCCTGGTGTCAGGGAGTGGCTGATGGCCTCTCTGTGCCTGGTGTCAGGGAGTGAGCTGATGGCCTCTCTGTGCCTGGTGGCTGATGGCCTCTCTGTGCCTGGTGTCCGGGAGTGGGCTGATGGCCTCTCTGTGCCTGGTGTCAGGGAGTGGGCTGATGGCCTCTCTGTGCCTGGGGGGCTGATGGCCTCTCTGTGCCTGGTGTAAGGGAGTGGGCTGATGGCCTCTCTGTGCCTGGTGTCAGGGAGTGGGCTGATGACCTCTCTGTGCCTGGTGTCAGGAGTGGGCTGATGGCCTCTCTATGCCGGGTGTCAGGGAGTGGCTGATGACCTCTCTGTGCCTGGTGTCAGGGAGTGGGCTGATGGCCTCTCTGTGCCTGGTGTCAGGGAGTGGGCTGATGGCCTCTCTGTGCCTGGTGTCAGGGAGTGGCTGATGGCCTCTCTGTGCCTGGTGTCAGTGAGTGGGCTGATGGCCTCTCTGTGCCTGGTGTCAGGAGTGGGCTGATGGTGTGTGTGCCTGGTGTCAGGGAGATGGCTGATGGCCTCTCTGTGCCTGGTGTCAGGAGAATGGCTGATGGCCTCTCTGTGCCGGGTGTCAGGGAGTGGGCTGATGGCCTCTCTGTGCCTGTGTCAGGAAAGTGGCTGATGGCCTATCTGTGCCTGGTGTCAGGGAGTGGGCTGATGGCCTCTTTGTGCCTGGTGTTAGTGAGTGGGCTGATGGCCTCTCTGTGCCTGGTGTCAGGAGTGGGCTGATGGCCTCTCTGTGCCTGGTGTTAGTGAGTGGGCTGATGGCCTCTCTGTGCCTGGTGTCAGGGAGTGGGCTGATGGCCTCTCTGTGCCTGGTGTCAGAAGTGGGCTGATGGCCTCTCTGTGCCTGGTGTCAGGGATGAGCTGATTGCCTCTCTGTGCCTGGTGGCTGATGGCCACTCTTGGCTGGTGTCGGGGAGTGGGCTGATGGCCTCTCTGTGCCTGATGGCCTCTCTGTGCCTGGTGTCAGGGAGTGAGCTGATGGCCTCTCTGTGCCTGGTGTCAGGGAGTGGGCTGATGGCCTCTCTGTGCCTGGTGTCAGGGAGTGAGCTGATGGCCTCTCTGTGCCTGGTGGGCTGATGGCTTCTCTGTGCCGGGTGTCAGGGATGGGCTGATGGCCTCTCTGTGCCTGGTGTCAGGGAGTGGGCTGATGGCCTCTCTGTGCCTGGTGTCAGGAAGTGGGCTGATGGCCTCTCTGTGCCTGGTGTCAGGAAGCGGGCTGATGGCCTCTCTGTGCCTGGTGGGCTGATGGCCTCTCAGTGCCTGTTGTCAGGGAGTGGGCTGATGGTGTCTCTGTGCCTGGTGTCAGGGAGTGGGCTGATGGCCTCTCTGTGCCTGGTGTCAAGGAGTGGGCTGATGGCCTCTCTGTGCCTGGTGGGCTGATGGCCTCTCTGTGCCTGGTGTCAGGAAGTGGGCTGATGGCCTCTGTGCCTGGTGTCAGGGAGTGGGCTGATGGCCTCTCTGTGTCAGGGAGTGGGCTGATGGCCTCTCTGTGCCTGGTGTCAGGGATGGGCTGATGGCCTCTCTGTGCCTGGTGTCAGGGAGTGAGCTGATTGCCTCTCTGTGCCTGGTGGGCTGATGGCCACTCTGTGGCTGGTGTCAGGGAGTGGGCTGATGGCCACTCTGTGCCTGGGGGTCAGGGAGTGGGCTGATGGCCTCTCTGTGCCTGGGGGCTGATGGCCTCTCTGTGCCTGGTGGGCTGATGGCCTCTCTGTGCCTGGTGTCAGGGAGTGAGCTGATGGCCTCTCTGTGCCTGGTGTCAGGAAGTGGACTGATGGCCTCTCTGTGCCTGGTGTCAGGGAGTGAGCTGATGGCCTCTCTGTGCCTGGTGGGCTGATGGCCTCTTTTGTGCCGGGTGTCAGGGAGTGGGCTGATGGCCTCTCTGTGCCTGGTTTCAGGGAGTGGGCTGATGGCCTCTCTGTGCCTGGTGTCAGGAAGTGGGCTGATGGCCTCTCTGTGCCTGGTGTCAGGAAGTGGGCTGATGGCCTCTCTGTGCCTGGTGGGCTGATGGCCTCTCAGTGCCTGTTGTCAGGGAGTCGGCTGATGGTGTCTCTGTGCCGGGTGTCAGGGAGGGGGCTGAGGCCTCTCTGTGCCTGGTGTCAGTAGTGGCTGATGGCCTCTCTGTGCCGGGTGGGCTGATGGCCTCTCTGTGCCTGTGTCAGGGAGTGGGCTGATGGCCTCTCTGTGGCGGGTGTCAGGAAGTGGGCTGATGCCTCTCTGTGCCTGGTGTCAGGAAGTGGGCTGATGGCCTCTCTGTGCCTGGTGGCTGATGGCCTCTCTGTGCCTGGTGTCAGGGAGTGGGCTGATGGCCTCTCTGTGCCTGGTGTCAGGGAGTGGGCTGATGGCCTGTCTGTGCCTGGTTTCAGGGAGTGGGCTGATGGCCTCTCTGTGCCTGGTGTCAGGGAGTGGGCTGATGGCCTCTCTGTGGCTGGTTTCAGGAGTGGGCTGATGGCCTCTCTGTGCCGGGTGTCGGGAAGGGCTGAGGGCCTCTCTGTGCCTGGTGTCGGGGAGGGGGCAGATGGCCTCTCTGTGCCTGGTGTCAGGAGTGAGCTGATGGCTGCTCTGTGCCTGGTGTCAGGAGTGGCTGATGGTGTCTCTGTGCCTGGTGTCAGATAGTGGGCTTGTCACACTGTCACTTTTGCACACACGCATTCATGACAGCATTTACTCCAAAACGCACAAATCTTTCCAATCAACCAAAAGGCGCACTACCGAATGTTTTTTCTTCTCCCCCTCTCCTTCGGGGAAAAACACTTTACTAAACACATCAAACAATTATAAACAGATTTTTATACAAGTATCTCTCTTTACACTGAGAGATAAACTAATTCATTCAAGATTCTGTAAAAATCATGGCCACATTACATTAGCCCAAGATCCAGACCAGGAGAATAAATAACTCCTGTAATCATTGATGCCATGCCTGCATCAAATATAAGACTCTCTCCATACTATCATGATTCCCTGTCTCTCTCAGACATCGTATCGCCCCTTGAATTCTCCCGTCACTGGAGATATGAGTTCCGACTCCTCTCCCTTGAATTCTCCTGTCACTGGAGAGATGAGTTCCAACTCCTCTCCCTTGAATTCTCCTGTCACTGGAGAGATGAGTTCCAACTCCTCTCCCTGGAGTCTTTAATTGCAGGGGCTGAACTACCGGTGTGTTCCCCACACCATGGCCATCTTTAACCACCTCACGGGGTGAAGGGTGAAGGGCTGAAACACGAATAAGGTTCGTGTAAATAACCTGCTTCTTAATTCAACATATGAATTCTTTCTTTCTCTTTCTTTAGGTTTTCCCCTGTAGCTTTCCCCAACTATCTATGGCTCACCTGGTAATGACTGGTCAGCAGTGAGGACCAGCGTCCTGACAGGTTCGAGTCTCTAGGCCATCTGCTGGGCTAAAACTGATTCTTTCCTCCCTCCCTCCTAGTGAGTGCATACTCAGTGTTCAAAACACATGACCTGCAACTTACCAGCCCTTATTAAACTATCTTTCAGTGGTCACTTTCACCCAATGACCACGTTTGTTTCTGTTAATGAGTGAACTCACAATTATTTGGGGACGCCCGCTACACTAGTCAAGCCACATGAATATTCTTACTTTTTAGTTGTGGCATGGGGAAATGATTCATATCACTAACTACATGTGATGGAGCGTCACATGCCTTGATGTGAGGCTACGTCACATAACAGGGCTGATGGCCGCTCTGTGGGCTGATGGCCTAAATGTGCCTGGTGTCAGGGGTGGGCTGATGGCCTGTCAGTGCCTGGTCTCAGGGGGTGGGCTGATGGTCTGTCAGTGCCTCGTCTCAGGGGGTGGGCTGATGGCCGCTCTGTGGGCTGATGGCCTGTCAGTGCCTGGTGTCAGGGAGTGGGCTGATGGCCTCTCTGTGCCTGGTGTCAGGGGGTGGGCTGATGGCCGCTCTGTGGGCTGATGGCCTGTCAGTGCCTGGTGTCAGGGAGTGGGCTGATGGCCTCTCTGTGCCTGGTGTCAGGAAATGGGCTGATGGCCTCTGTGCCTGTTGTCAGGGAGTGGGTTGATGGCCTCTCTGCCTGTTGTCAGGGAGTGGGCTGATGGCCTCTCTGTGCCTGGTGTCAGGAAGTGGGCTGATGGCCTCTCTGTGCCTGGTGTCAGGAAGTGGGCTGATGGCCTCTGTGCCTGTTGTCAGGGAGTGGGTTGATGGCCTCTCTGCCTGTTGTCAGGGAGTGGGCTGATGGCCTCTCTGTGCCTTGTGTCAGGAAGTGGGCTGATGGCCTCTCTGTGCCTGGTGTCAGGAAGTGGGCTGATGGCCTCTCTGTGCCTGGTGTCAGGAAGTGGGCTGATGGCCTCTGTGCCTGTTGTCAGGGAGTGGGTTGATGGCATCTCTGCCTGTTGTCAGGGAGTGGGCTGATGGCCTCTCTGTGCCTGGTGTCAGGAAGTGGGCTGATGGCCTCTCTGTGCCTGGTGTCAGGAAGTGGGCTGATGGCCTCTCTGTGCCTGGTGTCAGGGGGTGGGCTGATGGTGTGTGTGCCTGGTGTCAGAGAGTGGGCTGATGGCCTCTCTGTGCCTGGTGTCAGGAAGTGGGCTGATGGCCTCTCTGTGCCTGGTGTCAGGAAGTGGGCTGATGGCCTGTCTGTGGGCTGATGGCCTGTCAGTGCCTGGTGTCAGGGAGTGGGCTGATGGCCTCTCTGTGCCTGGTGTCAGGAAATGGGCTGATGGCCTCTGTGCCTGTTGTCAGGGAGTGGGTTGATGGCCTCTCTGCCTGTTGTCAGGGAGTGGGCTGATGGCCTCTCTGTGCCTGGTGTCAGGAAGTGGGCTGATGGCCTCTCTGTGCCTGGTGTCAGGAAGTGGGCTGATGGCCTCTGTGCCTGTTGTCAGGGAGTGGGTTGATGGCCTCTCTGCCTGTTGTCAGGGAGTGGGCTGATGGCCTCTCTGTGCCTGTTGTCAGGGAGTGGGTTGATGGCCTCTCTGCCTGTTGTCAGGGAGTGGGCTGATGGCCTCTCTGTGCCTGGTGTCAGGAAGTGGGCTGATGGCCTCTCTGTGCCTGGTGTCAGGAAGTGGGCTGATGGCCTCTGTGCCTGTTGTCAGGGAGTGGGTTGATGGCCTCTCTGCCTGTTGTCAGGGAGTGGGCTGATGGCCTCTCTGTGCCTGGTGTCAGGAAGTGGGCTGATGGCCTCTCTGTGCCTGGTGTCAGGAAGTGGGCTGATGGCCTCTGTGCCTGTTGTCAGGAGTGGGTTGATGGCCTCTCTGCCTGTTGTCAGGGAGTGGGCTGATGGCCTCTCTGTGCCTGTTGTCAGGGAGTGGGTTGATGGCCTCTCTGCCTGTTGTCAGGGAGTGGGCTGATGGCCTCTCTGTGCCTGGTGTCAGGAAGTGGGCTGATGGCCTCTCTGTGCCTGGTGTCAGGAAGTGGGCTGATGGCCTCTGTGCCTGTTGTCAGGGAGTGGGTTGATGGCCTCTCTGCCTGTTGTCAGGGAGTGGGCTGATGGCCTCTCTGTGCCTTGTGTCAGGGGGTGGGCTGATGGTGTGTGTGCCTGGTGTCAGAGAGTGGGCTGATGGCCTCTCTGTGCCTGGTGTCAGGAAGTGGGCTGATGGCCTCTCTGTGCCTGGTGTCAGGGAGTGGGCTGATGGCCTCTCTGTGCCTGTTGTCAGGAAGTGGGCTGATGGCCTCTCTGTGCCTGGTGTCAGGAAGTGGGCCGATGACCTCTCTGTGCCTGGTGTCAGGGAGTGGGCTGATGGCCTCTCTGTGCCTGGTGTCAGGGGGTGGGCTGATGGTGCCTGTGCCTGGTGTCAGGAAGTGGGCTGATGGCCTCTCTGTGCCTGGTATCAGGGAGTGGGCTGATGGCCTCTCTGTGGCTGGTTTCAGGGAGTGGGCTGATGGCCTCTCTGTGCCTGGTGTCAGGAAGTGGGCTGATGGCCACTCTGTGCCTGGTGTCAGGAAGTGGGCTGATGGCCTGTCTGTGCCTGGTGTCAGGAAGTGGGCTGATGGCCTCTATGTGCCTGGTGTCAGGAAGTGGGCTAATGGCCTCTCTGTGTCTGGTGTCAGGGAGTGGGCTGATGGCCTGTCTGTGCCTGGTGTCAGGGAGTGGGCTAATGGCCTCTCTGTGCCTGGTGTCAGTGAGTGGGCTGATGGCCTGTCTGTGCCTGGTGTCAGGAAGTGGGCTGATGGCCTCTCTGTGCCTGGTGTCAGGGAGTGGGCTGATGGTGTGTGTGCCTGGTGTCAGGGAGTGGGCTGATGGCCTCTCTGTGCCTGGTGTCAGGAAGTGGGCTGATGGCCTCTCTGTGCCTGGTGTCAGGGAGTGGGCTGATGGCCTCTCTGTGCCTGGTGTCAGGAAGTGGGCTGATGGCCTCTCTGTGTCTGGTGTCAGGAAGTGGGCTGATGGCCTGTCTGTGCCTGGTGTCAGAGAGTGGGCTGATGGCCTCTCTGTGCCTGGTGTCAGGAAGTGGGCAGATGGCCTCTCTGTGCCTGGTGTCAGGAAGTGGGCTGATGGCCTCTCTGTGCCTGGTGTCAGGAAGTGGGCTGATGGCCTGTCTGTGCCTGGTGTCAGGGAGTGGGCTGATGGCCTGTCTGTGCCTGGTGTCAGGAAGTGGGCTGATGGCCTATCTGTGCCTGGTATCAGGGAGTGGGCTGATGGCCTCTCTGTGGCTGGTGTCAGGAAGTGGGCTGATGGCCTCTCTGTGCCTGGTGTCGGGGAGTGGGCTGATGGCCTCTCTGTGCCTGGTGTCAGGAAGTGGGCTGATGGCCTCTCTGTGCCTGGTGTCAGGAAGTGGGCTGATGGCCTCTCTGTGCCTGGTGTCAGGGAGTGGGCTGATGGCCTGTCTGTGCCTGGTGTCAGGAAGTGGGCTGATGGCCTCTCTGTGCCTGGTGTCAGGGAGTGGGCTGTCAGGAACAGGATTGGAGGTGGTCCTCCTACCATTGTTAATGGGCTTGGATTTGCTTTTTGCTGCTATGACGTGCCATGTCTGGAGTTAGTCTTAGGAGCGTTTCTCTCTCCTGACAAACTGTATGTCTGTCCCAGTTTTCATATAAGATATCCAGGTTGAGTACATTTAACGGAAAAGTTGTTCAGTTTGTATACATTTTTGGCAAGTTTTCCCATTTGGGTGAACTTGAAGGGAAAATGCCGTAATTTGGGCATGTGCAACTGAGAGAGAACCCAGTTTGGATCATTTTGGTATAAAGTAATCCAGTTAGGGTACAGTTCTGTAGAAAGTTAACCAGTTAGGGTACAGTTCTGTAGAAAGTTAACCAGTTCGGGTACAGGTGACAGAGAGTAATCCAGTGTGTGGTTCAGATACTAGAAAGTGTGTGTATGTGTTTGTGCGTGTATTGGTAACCACTTCTGCGCAGTGAAAATGGCGGCGATTGAGAAGAAGCGTGCTCATGAAACTGATGAAAGCGGCGGCGACTCAGACTGTGATTCCCGTGTGATTGATGCGGTTAAGAAGAAGAAGAAGAAATATTTTCAAAAGTTCAAGCTGCAGTACCAGACAGACTTCCCGGACATTATATCATCAAGTAAAGGAGCAGAGTTCGCCTTCTGCACCAAGTGCAAACTTCACTTCAGTATCTCCAGAGCATACTACATTATAGTATGCTCTGGTATCTCGCATGGCGGACAACACGACATAAAAAGGCATGTCAACTGTGAGTCTCATAAGTGTTGCGCGCGCAGTTCCGGCCCACAGATTACGAACTTTTTTACGGCTGCCGTGACCAAAGACGACGCCAAAGGAAAGTTGGAAGATGACATCACAAAGGCAGAAGCAACACTGTGTCGAGTGATAGGAGGTGTCACAGCTGACACAGTCATTGAACAGTTCATCACATATCAGTGTACTGATATAAGGCAATGTGTGACTGAAGGGGATGCTGATGGGATTGATTCCACATGGAAGAAGATTGGGGAACTGGATGAAGGGCTTCTGTCAGAATTGTCTCTTGTGATGAGAGGTATCTTGACTATTCCTCATGGCAGCGCTCACTGTGAGCGTGTCTTCTCATGTGTCAAGAAGAACAGGACTAGCCAGCGGGCCTCCCTTTCAGATGTTACCCTGGAGAGTTTACTGGTGGTCAAATCAGATCCCAGGGAACCTGTCGAGGCTGTCAGGGACATGTCCTCTGAATCCGTGCGCAGGTTAAGAAGTGCTTACACGCAAAGTCTTAAGCACCACTAGACTAACCTAAAATGAAAAGACAGCAAGCCATGTACTGTATATTCATCATGCAGAACTATTTTTAAGTTAGTGAAAAGTGCTATTTGCTCTCCCTGTGTGTAGTCACCATGCAGAACTGTATCTAGTTAGTGACAAACTGTGCTGGCTGCTCTCCCTGTGTGTAGGCATCATGCAGAGCTGTATGAAGTTAGTGACAAACTGTGCTGGCTGCTCTCCCTGTGTGTAGTCATTATGCAGAGCTGTATGAAGTTAGTGACAAACTGTGCTGGCTGCTCTCCCTGTGTGTAGGCATCATGCAGAACTGTATGAAGTTAGTGGAAAAGTGCTGGTTGCTCTCCCTGTGTGGTGTAACTGAACATTAACAATAAAAAGTGCTGCCTGCAGAACTCTATGATAGAGTGACGTTTTCCTGTGTTTCTTCATCATGTTGAGCACACACACAACAAAGGGTAAGTGAGATATATATTCTAAAGCTGTCGCAGAAATGTGTTTTCCACAGTCATATTATATTTGTTATTGGTTTTAACGTGCGAGGGGAAATCTACTGTTTTGAGACCAAATCTACTGGTTTGCTACACCTAATCTACTGGTCAAGGGGATAGAGGGGTAAACAGGTCTGTGGTAAGCCGCCTGATTGATTAATGTCTCTGTAAGAGTGCAAACTTTTATTCAAAAACGTTTGTGTGTGTGTGTGTGATATTTCAGAATTTGACACACCGACAGGCAAAGTGATCGCTCTGCGCTACAACAAGACGTTTGTGGAGGAGGTCACCACAGGTCAAGAGTGCGGCGTGCTGTTGGACCGAACCTGTTTCTATGCTGAGCAGGGAGGTCAGATCTACGATGAAGGGTTCATGGTCAAGGAGGGAGACGAGGTACGGTGCTGTATGCTCTGCCCTTTTAATCGTGAAAGGAATCTTTAATTTCAAGTGTAAATCAAAGAAATTTCTGAATTTGTTCAAATTTTTAGAGGAGTTGAAATTGTAAATGCAATAGCTTATGAATTGAAACGAATTTTGTGTACTTTCAGAAATGGAGGTATATTGTTGATTTCTGTAAAGAAGAAAAATATATTCTTCTGTACATAAACTTGTCTGAATTTAGTTTGTGTCTGAATTATGAGTGTTTGTCTCCAGGGAAAGATGTTTTCTTATGGATTGATTGATATTATTGTGTTTAGAATGGTTGATACAGTTGTGATCAAGAGATTTGATATTGGTGTGTTCTAGAGGATCGATATGGATGTGTTAAGAGGATTGATGTGGGTACGTTCTGGAGGATTGAAGAGGATTGATATGGTGCATTCTAGAGGATTGATAGGTTGCATTTAGGGGGATTGGTGTGGGTGTGTTCAGGATTGATATTAGTGTGTTCAAGATTGATAATGGGTGTGTTCAGGATTGATTTGGGTGTTGGATTGACATGAGTATGTGCAGGAGAATTGATATGGGTGTGTTCAGGATTGATAAGGATGAGTTCAGGAGGATTGATAGGGGTGTGTTCAGGATTGATATGGGTGTATTCAGGAAGATCCATAAGGGCGTGATTGATATGGATGTGTTCAGGATTGATACGGATGTGTTCATGAGGATTCATAGTGTATTCAGGAAGATCCATAAGGGCGTGATTGATATGGGTGTGTTCAGGATTGATAAGGATGAGTTCAGGAGGATTGATATGGGTGTGTTCAGGATTGATGAGGATGAGTTCAGGAGGATTGATATGGGTGTGTTCAGGATTGATATGGATATGTTCAAGAGGATTGATATGGGTGTATTCAGGAAGATCCATAAGGGCGTGATTGATATGGGTGTGTTCAGGGTTGATATGGATGTGTTCAAGAGGATTGATGTGGATGTGTTCAAGAGGATTGATGTGGATGTGTTCAAGAGGATTGATGTGGATGTGTTCAGGAGGATTGATGTGGTTTTGCACAGGAGGTGGAGTTCAGGGTGAAGAACGTACAGGTCAGGGGAGGCTATGTGCTGCACATAGGAGTCATCGAGGGAACTCTGCGAGTAGGAGACACCATGAAACTCCTCATTGATGAGGTGAGTGGTGCTGCCACGGTGTGGATGTAGGTGGTTGTATATGTGATGTTGATGCTTAAAACTGACCATTGAGATCATTTACCTGTTGATAGGAAATCCTTAATCCATCCTTTGCTATGTTTTCCTTCTTCTTGGTCAGCTAACACACACACATGCATGCATGCACGCACACACACACGCGCATACACACACACACACACACGCACACACACACACACGCACACACGCATACACACACACACACATACGCACACGCACACACACACACAGACTGCTCTCTGACCTGTCATTACTACTAATCAGTGGCACCTTGGCTTAATTTTCCACAATCAAACAGTGGTAGTCCCATAACACTCGCTTATTTCCACACACAGTACGAGCTGAAAATTATATTTCAAAACTTTTGGGGCTCAGATCAATGCTGTTTGTAAATGGCAGTCACTGTGGCTTCAAACACAGCATCTGTATGCTGAGCTTTCCATGCAGGTGTGCAGGGGAACAAAGTACAGGATTACCTTTGAAGGTAGATCCATAGTTTTCTTGTAACAGCTGACAGGAGGGCTAGTAGTGAAAAGGTCAAGGTGTGTGTATCTGTCTGCTTCTGTGTGTCGGTCTTCCTGTCAGTGTGTCATGATGAATGTGCTGGAAGGCTGGCATGAGTGTGTGGGAATGTGTTTAATTAGGGAAACTTTGCCTGTCACATTGCTGTGCGCATCTGTGTTAGCATCTTAATACTTTAGGATGGGGAGGCAGGGGATGAGGGTGTAAAACTATTTGAGATGATATATTTGGATTTTGACACCAGCTGCATGAGATGTCGGGTTTCACTTACGTGGAGAGACTGGAGGAAGACATCCACCATTCTGAATGGTTCTGTCGCTATGGTTTCAGTCACAGCGCTGCTCGGTCATAAAGAACCATACGGGCACCCACATGCTCGACTTTGGCTTGTTGCTATGGTTTCAGTCACGGCGCTGCGCAGTCATGAAGAACCATACGGGCACCCATATGCTCAACTTTGGCTTGAGAGTCGTCCTGAAGGAGGCGGATCAGAGAGGTTCCCTGGTTGCACCTGACCGGCTTCGGTTTGACTTCACTGCCAAGGTGAGAACTCTTTGTATCTGCAAACTATTTTCAAGTGACAGTGAGAACTCTTTGTATCTGCTGACTGTTTTCAATTAACAGTGAGAACTCTTTGTATCTGCTGACTATTTTTTGTTGACATCACTGCCAACTGCTGACTATTTTGTGTTGACATCACTGCCAACTGCTGACTATTTTGTGTTGACATCACTGCCAACTGCTGACTATTTTGTGTTGACATCACTGCCAACTGCTGACTATTTTGTGTTGACATCACTGCCAACTGCTGACTATTTTGTGTTAACGTTGCTGCTAAGTAGAGAGCTCTGTGTATCTACAGACTATTTTGTGTTGACGTTGCTGCTAAGTAGAGAGCTCTGTGTATCTACAGACTATTTCGTGTTGACGTCGCTGCTAAGTAGAGAGCTCTGTGTATCTACAGACTATTTCGTGTTGACGTTGCTGCTAAGTAGAGAGCTCTGTGTATCTTCAGACTATTTCGTGTTGACGTTGCTGCTAAGTAGAGAGCTCTGTGTATCTACAGACTATTTCGTGTTGACGTTGCTGCTAAGTAGAGAGCTTTGTGTATCTACAGACTATTTCGCGTTGACTTGGCACCCAAGGTGAGAACTTGATCTGCTGACTATTTTGACTTTGCTGCTAAAATGCAAACTCCTTGTGCTGGCTGACCTTTATGTTGTCTTCATTGCCATGGTGAGGACTCTGTATCCACTGACATTTGTGTTGACTTCGCTGTGAAGGTGAAGGCTTTCTGTACTGGCTGGCCTTTGTGTTGACTTCATTGCCATGGTGAGGACTCTGTATCCACTGACATTTGTGTTGACTTCGCTGTGAAGGTGAAGGCTTTCTGTACTGGCTGGCCTTTGTGTTGACTTCATGGCCAAGATGAAGGCTCTTCACACTAGATGATCGTTTTGTTGATGTCACGGCCAAGGTGAAGGCTGTTTGTGCTGACTGACCGTTGTGTCAGCTGGGTTTCAGGAAGCGGGGAAGTAAGGCAGTGGATTGGTGGGCAGTGTGTTGAGGTAGCTGGAATGAGCCGCATGGGGGCAAGGCACAGATGATTAGACTCACCTGATGAAGCATGGACTGGTGTGCAAGGTGTTTTGGAAAGGGGGGGTGGGGGGAAATAAACCATGGATTCATGTGTGGGGCTTTTTGGGGAGGAAGGGAATTGAAGAGCGGATTCATCAGACATGAGACTTTTCCTGTATTCACATGAATTTAAGTTTCCTGAAGATCCCTGGGGCCGTTCCAGAGATATGCATGTATCAGCTGAAATAATTTGGGTGTGTATAAATAAGACCACCGGGGGTCGTCTGCCACATCAGTGTGGGTCAGTGTAGATGGTAAACCTGAAGGTAATTCACTTAAGTGTCGTCAGGTTTTCGACCCCAGTCAAGTTCACGATTCGGTTTATTTTATTTCTTTTAAGAATATTTTTTTGACAGTTCTACCTACCTGACCCTCCCTCACAAATTTTCAGGCTTTTACAAGTTTCTCGGATCTCATGTCTAATTCATGTGTGGGGTATTCAGGGAGCTTGGAAATAAACTCTGCAGTGATGTGTGGGGTTTTCAGGGAACTTGGAAATAAACTCTGGAGTGATGCGTGGAGTTTTCAGGGAACTTGGAAATAAACTCTGGAGTGATGCGTGGGGTTTTCAGGGAACTTGGAAATAAACTCTGGAGTGATGTGTGGAGTTTTCAGGGAGCTTGGAAATAAACTCTGGAGTGATGTGTGGGGTTTTCAGGGAGCTTGAAATAAACTCTGCAGTGATGCATGGGGTGTTCAGGGAGCTTGGAAATAAACTCTGGAGTGATGTGTGGGGTTTTCAGGGAACTTTAAAATAAACTCTGAAGTGATGTGTAGGGTTTTCAGGGAACTTGGAAATAAACTCTGCAGTGATGTATAGGGTTTTCAGGGAGCTTGGAAATAAACTCTGCAGTGATGTGTGGGGTTTTCAGGGAGCTTGGAAAGAAACTCTGGAGTGATGTGTGGGGTTTTCAGGGAGCTTGGAAATAAACTCTGGAGTGATGTGTGGGGTTTTCAGGGAGCTTGGAAATAAACTCTGGAGTGATGTGTGGGGTTTTCAGAGAACTTGGAAAAAAACGCTGGAGTGATGTGTGGGGTTTTCAGGGAGCTTGGAAATAAACTCTGGAGTGATGTGTGGGGTGTTCAGGGAACTTGGAAATAAACTCTGGAGTGATGCGTGGGGTTTCCGGGAACTTGGAAATAAACTCTGGAGTGATGCGTGGGGTTTTCAGGGAGCTTGGAAATAAACTCTGGAGTGATGCGTGGGGTTTTCAGGGAACTTGGAAATAAACTCTGGAGTGATGTGTGGGGTTTTCAGGGAGCTTGGAAATAAACTCTGGGGTGATGCGTGGGGTTTTCAGGGAGCTTGGAAATAAACTCTGGAGTGATGCGTGGGGTGTTCAGGGAACTTGGAAATAAACTCTGGAGTGATGTGTGGGGTTTTCAGGGAGCCTGGAAATAAACTCTGGAGTGATGCATGGGGTTTTCAGGGAACTTGGAAATAAACTCTGCAGTGATGCATGGGGTTTTCAGGGAACTTGGAAATAAACTCTAGAGTGATGCGTGGGGTTTTCAGGGAGCTTGGAAATAAACTCTGGAGTGATGTGTGGGGTTTTCAGGGAGCTTGGAAATAAACTCTGGAGTGATGTGTGGGGTTTTCAGGGAGCCATGACTGTGCAAGAAGTGAAGCAGACGGAGGAGGAGGTGAACAAAATGGCTGCCAAGAATGAGGAGGTGTACGACGGTAACATGGGACTGGCCCTGGCCAAGAGTATTCAAGGGCTGCGTGCCGTCTTTGATGAGGTCAGTTGGAGGGCGTGTGTGTGCATAAGCATGTGCCTGTGACTAGTTTGCATCTTTATTTTTGTGGTGTATTTATTCATTTTACAAGCAATGCTCCAAGTACACCACTCTACCCAAAATACAAGGAATGAAAATGGTCTGTAATGCATTCACAGCTAATACTCTGACTGCAGTTCTGTTGTATTTTACCTGTCCTCTGACCATTTAATCTTTGTTCCACACTTTTCCATCCATTAGGGGTGACCATCCTATCCATATAGATTGCTTGGGAAGTTTAGAGTGTGTGGTTGTACCATTTGAGGGTGACATCCTATTCATATAGATTACTTGGGAGCTTTGGAGTGTGTGGTTGTACCATTTGAGGGTGACATCCTATCCATATAGATTACTTGGGAAGCTTAGAGTGTGTGGTTGTACCATTTGAGGGTGACATCCTATCCATATAGATTACTTGGGAAGCTTAGAGTGTGTGTGGTTGTACCATTTGAGGGTGACATCCTATTCATATAGATTACTTGGGAAGTTTTGAGTGTGTGTGGTTGTACCATTTGAGGGTGACATCCTATTCATATATATTACTTGGGAGCTTTGAGTGTGTGTGGTTGTACCATTTGAGGGTGACATCCTATTCATATAGATTACTTGGGAACTTTGAGTGTGTGTGGTTGTACCATTTGAGGGTGACGTCCTATCCATATAGATTACTTGGGAAGCTTAGAGTGTGTGTGGTTGTACCATTTGAGGGTGACATCCTATTCATATAGATTACTTGGGAAGTTTAGAGTGTGTGGTTGTACCATTTGAGGGTGACATCCTATTCATATAGATTACTTGGGAGGCTTTGAGTGTGTGGTTGCACCATTTGAGGGTTACTGCTGCTGAGAAAGTGGCAGTCATTTGCACAGCACTTCGACTCCAGCCCTGTAATTAACTCGGAACAGGGACCACAGCAGTGGAGTGACTCGGTGGCAGTGCAGTATCTCCTGTGGTGGGTTGCCTCACGATGACTTGACAGTGATTGATTCCAGAAATCCTGTTGATACTGGTGAGGCTGTGAGAGAACCATGTGATTGATTCCAGAAATCCTGTTGATACTGGTGAGGCTGTGAGAGAACCATGTGATTGATTCCAGAAATCCTGTTGATACTGGTGAGGCTGTGAGAGAACCATGTGACTGATACCAGAAATCCTGTTGATACTGGTGAGGTTGTGAGAGAACCATGTGATTGTTTCCAGAAATCCTGTTGATACTGGTGAGGCTGTGAGGGAACCATGTGATTGATTCCAGAAATCCTGTTGATACTGGTGAGGCTGTGAGAGAAGCAGACTGGGACTGAGTGTGTATCTGGAATGACAAGCTTGGGATAAGGCCATTCGGGTCGATGAGGCAAAAAGGAAATGATAAAGACCTGCAGTAACAGTGATTTCGATGATGTCCTGATGGGATTTTGAAGAAGTCTTTTGTAACCTTTGACGTCTTCAGATTGTGCTATTTTCAGACGTACCCTGACCCAGTGCGAGTGTTGTCTGTCGGCATCCCCATCCAACAGTTGGAGTCGGATCCCATGGGTCCGGCGGCGTCAGTCACTTCAGTGGAGTTCTGTGGAGGAACGTAAGTAGTGGACTGGAACTGTGGGATCGTGGGTCGGATGTTTGATCTTCGTGGTAGTGTCGCTGCTTGGTGACTTGGATGCTACACCACATGAGCTAATTATGTAGGGAATTGCACATGTCGCAGAAACAGCTGATATCATAAGCATCACCTTGCTTTAGTAGAAATTGTTCCTTTTTCATGTTATGTTTTTTCCCTACACTTAATTAAAAATTCTTGTTAAAGAAATTGTTTTATTAGTAAGATGTATCTCAGACCTGTAGAAGTTTGTATTTTGTGGTTGTAGTTTGGTGTGCATATGTCTGTTAAATTGTCCGTAATTGTGCTCTCGCCTGTCTCTGTCACTTTGAATCATGCTTGATGTGAGTTGAAAAATGATATCTTGAAACTTTTTGGACTCTGAAGTTTGAAGCATATCACAGCCACTGTTGTTGGAGCAGTTGCCATAAAAAAGCAGCAGTCCTCTGAAGCAGTCGCCTTCAAATGCCTTGTTTGGAAGCCCAAAATTGTCCAAACTGCCTGCCTCGGAGCGAAATGTTCTGCCTATATGGGTAGATTTGTTGTGTGTTTATAGCGGACAAGTTGTTCAGTAGTTCAGATGATAAGCAGACATTGATTAACTGGACTGGTAGCTTTGCAGCATACTTTACAACCCACCTCTCCTCGTTCCCTGAACATTGGTGATACATTGTGGATCTTGCTTTAGGGACATCGGTCCAGAGACTGATCTCCATGTGATTTTCAGACACTTGAAGCGTGCGGGCCACGTGGGCCAGTTTTACATTGTATCGGAGGAGGCCATTTCCAAGGGCATCCGTCGCATCATCGCCGTCACCGGAACAGAGGCACACAAGGTGAGAACAATTCTGAATCTGGATATAACGCACTCGGTAAGGCCAGTGGTATGTAGGTCATACTAATTAGGTGCACATTAATTAATGATGCACTGAAAATAATAGCTTTGTCAGGATGGTGTGTTTTGATCATCATTAAAAAATTTACCCCTCGGATGCCGTGGTACATATCTTGTGCGCAACTGTTTTGATGTTGTCATACGCCTGAGTACATATCTCATATGGAGCAATTTTCTCGCACATTTTCTCATCAGCATAAGGCTGGGATGCCCATCTTAGAATGTCAGTATTGTCCATCGGCAAACGCACCAGGAAGAATGAGATGATTTACGCCCTGCATGCACATCCTCTTATTCATACAAACATGGTCAGTGTTGGATCTTTCACTTATCATGATGTTCAGCTGCCACTTGCAGTGAGCTGTATGGTCAGTGTTGGATCTTTCACTTATGAAGTTCAGCTGCCACTTGCAGTGAGCTGTATGGTCAGTGTTGGATCTTTCACTTATGAAGTTCAGCTGCCACTTGCAGTGAGCTGTATGGTCAGTGTTGGATCTTTCAATATGAAGTTCAGCTGCCACTTGCAGTGAGCTGTATGGTCAGTGTTGGATCTTTCACTTATCATGAAGTTCAGCTGCCACTTGCAGTGAGCTGTATGGTCAGTGTTGGATCTTTCACTTATCATGAAGTTCAGTTGCCACTTGCAGTGAGCTGTATGGTCAGTGTTGGATCTTTCACTTATCATGAAGTTCAGCTGCCACTTGCAGTGAGCTGTATGGTCAGTGTTGGATCTTTCACTTATCATGAAGTTCAGTTGCCACTTGCAGTGAGCTGTATGGTCAGTGTTGGATCTTTCACTTATCATGAAGTTCAGCTGCCACTTGCAGTGAGCTGTATGGTCAGTGTTGGATCTTTCACTTATCATGAAGTTCAGTTGCCACTTGCAGTGAGCTACATGGTCAGTGTTGGATCTTTCACTTATCATGAAGTTCAGTTGCCACTTGCAGTGAGCTGTATGGTCAGTGTTAGATCTTTCACTTATCATGAAGTTCAGTTGCCACTTGCAGTGAGCTACATGGTCAATGTTGGATCTTTCACTTATCATGAAGTTCAGTTGCACTTGCAGTGAGCTACATGGTCAATGTTGGATCTTTCACTTATCATGAGTTCAGTTGCCACTTGCAGTGAGCTCGGCCTCTGTTCCTCCACCTTGTTCCGGGGAAAGAAGTGACCTCTTATCTGTCTGAGAACAAAAGTATTGGCGAATAAACCACTCTTTTTGTTCAGCTTATGTGAAATGTGTGTATAGTAAATTGTCAACTACGCTTTATTCACGATGTGAAGTGTGCTCATAGTTGAATGGTCAAGCAAACCACCTTCATTTGAATGGTCAAGCAAACAGCCTTAGTTAAATGGTCAAGCCAACGGCCTTTAGTTTAATGGTCAAGCCAATGGCCTTTAGTTAAATGGTCAAGCCAACGGCCTTTAGTTAAATGGTCAAGCCAACGGCCTTTAGTTAAATGGTCAAGCCAACGGCCTTTAGTTGAATGGTCAAGCAAACGGCCTTCACTTGAATGATCAAGCAAACGGCCTTCACTTGAATGGTCAAGCAAACGGCCTTCAGTTGAATGGTCAAGCAAACGGCCTTCAGTTGAATGGTCAAGCAAACAGCCTTCAGTTGAATGGTCAAGCAAACAGCCTTTATGTGAATGGTCAAGCAAACAGCCTTCAGTTGAATGGTCAAGCAAACGGCCTTCAGTTGAATGGTCAAGCAAACAGCCTTCAGTTGAATGGTCAGACAAACAGCTTCAGTTGAATGGTCAAGCAAACAGCCTTCAGTTGAATGGTCAAGCAAACACCCTTCAGTTGAATGGTCAAGCAAACGGCCTTCAGTTGAATGGTCAGACAAACGGCCTTCAGTTGAAAGGTCAGACAAACGGCCTTCACTTGAATGGTCAAGCAAACGGCCTTCACTTGAATGGTCAAGCAAACGGCCTTCAGTTGAATGGTCAGGCAAACGGCCTTCAGTTGAATGGTCAAGCAAACAGCCTTCAGTTGAATGGTCAAGCAAACGGCCTTCAGTTGAATGGTCAGGCAAACGGCCTTCACTTGAATGGTCAAGCAAACGGCCTTCACTTGAATGGTCAATCAAGCAAACGGCCTTCAGTTGAATGGTCAAGCAAACGGCCTTCAGTTGAATGGTCAGGCAAACAGCCTTCAGTTGAATGGTCAAACAAACGGCCTTCAGTTGAATGGTCAAGCAAACGGCCTTCATGTGAATGGTCAAGCAAATGGCCTTCAGTTGAATGGTCAAGCAAACGGCCTTCAGTTGAATGGTCAGACAAACAGCCTTCAGTTGAATGGTCAGACAAACAGCCTTCACTTGAATGGTCAAGCAAACGGCCTTCAGTTGAATGGTCAGACAAACGGCCTTCAGTTGAATGGTCAAGCAAATGGCCTTCAGTTTTAATGGTCAAACAAACAGCCTTCAGTTGAATGGTCAGACAAACAGCCTTCAGTTGAATGGTCAGACAAACGGCCTGCAGTTGAATGGTCAGACAAACCGCCTTCAGTTGAAAGGTCAGACAAACGGCCTTCAGTTGAATGGTCAAGCAAACGGCCTTCAGTTGAATGGTCAAGCAAACGGCCTTCAGTTGAATGGTCACACAAACAGCCTTCAGTTGAATGGTCCGGCAAACGGCCTTCAGTCGAATGGTCAGGCAAACGGCCTTCACTTGAATGGTCAAACGAACAGCCTTCAGTTGAATGGTCGGGCAAACGGCCTTCAGTTGAATGGTCAAACAGCCTTCAGTTGAATGGTCAGGCAAACGGCCTTCACTTGAATGGTCAAACAAACGGCCTTTAGTTGAATGGTCAGGCAAACGGCCTTTTAGTTTCCTGTGGACTAAGCTGGCATTGCATAAAAAAAAGATTTAAAAATTCACATTCCGACAATTCTTAAGCTTCAGCACATCACTGTTTGTGAGTGACATGCTGAAGATTAAGCATGAGTTCATTAAGTATTGTGAGTGACATGCTGAAGATTAAGCATGAGTTCATTAAGTATTTGTGAGTGACATGCTGAAGATTAAGCATGAGTTCATTAAGTATTGTTTGCCAGCCCCTGGGTTTCTGTGATTTTCATTGTGTGTGCAATGTGCGTTATCCCCCCTGTCAGGCTCAGCACCGACTGGAGATGTTGGAGAAGTCGGTCAGTGAGCTGAAGCAGGTGCTGGAGAAGGGTCAGGGGACGCCAACTTCTCTGACCGGGAACTCAACCGACAGATCGTCGCTCTGGATGATGTGAGTGCTTTGCTTTCTTCTTTAACTTCTTTTTTGGCGTCATATACTATACTATGTCAGACCATAGCATTCTACGGCAGTTGGTCAGCTCTCAGACCTTCCAACCGTCCAGTTCCCACCGTATTTTCGTACGGAGAAGAAGAAAAATACGGAAAATACGATCGACTGTAAATCAATACGGAGATAAAATCTCCCAAAAATAAGCTCGAGAATGGCATAATAAAACCGTTCCAGTCGTGTGTTTCGACTACACAGACACTGGTCGAGAGAGACAGAGAGAGGGAAGGGAAGGGAAGGCTTGGCTTGTGTGCGACGAACATCGCAATGGAATGGCTCAGTCGTGTGTTTCGACTACACAGACACTGGTTGAGAGAGACAGGGAGAGAGAAGGGAAAGGAAGGCTTGGCTTGTGTGCGACGAACATGGCAATGGAATGGCTATTTTTAGCCTCTGCCTGCCTCAACATCGACCATCGACCAATCGCGTTAGCTGTTGCGTTAAGCTATTCCAACTTTTGGCCAATCAACGAAACTTTTGAGTTGCTTCTGCTTTCCGGTTGAAAGTTCTACTATCCAGAGATTGTCCAAGTTTAATCGAGGGGGAAAAATGGAGAAAACTTTGCAAAAGCGGAAAATCGAGGAGTCAACGGCATCAGGCAGTGGAGGAAAAAAGCAACAGAAACGAGATCAGCACTTCCTGAAGTCGTACACTAAGACGTACCCGTGCATAGTGGAATCCAAAGTCGGATCAACTTTTGCCAGATGCACGGTGTGCGATTTCGACTTTGTAATTAGTGCCGGTGGCGCCAACGATGTTGGCAGAAAAGGAGCAGCTCTGGTGCAATCGTCCAAAGTTACCAATTTTTTCGACTCTGTCTCTTCCAAAGACAAATGTGATGAGCAGGATGTGATTCGTGCTGAAACCCTGTTCACTCACTTCCTCGTGGAGCACAACATTCCACTGAGTGCTTCCGGCCATGCTGGGCCCTTGTTCAGAGCTATGTTTCCAGGCAATAAAATTGCCGAAAGCTATGCCTATGAAGTAGTATTATTGTGACACTGAAACTGAATGGATTATTTGTGCAACAAAGACTGACCTTCCCTGTGACTAAACCAGAAACTGAAGCTGAATGGATTACTTGTACAACATTAATCTACAATTAGGTAGGCCTACTCCTTTGCTTGTATGTTTGTGTTTTTGTGCGACATCATGTTTTCCCCCCTGTGTATCTCTTCTGTGTGTCTGTATGACTGCTAGTGAACCATGGTTCTTTTATAATGATTTTTAGCTATAATTTTAATAATGTCTGTGTATGTTGTGTGTACATGTACATTATACTATATGCAGGGGTTATGTTTATAGGTTTTTTTTCTCATTTAAATAATATAATAAATATCTAACATGATTATGCCGTGCATGCGATGAAAATACTGGCAACTGCTTGAAAATACTGAGAACAGTTGCAAAAGATACTGACAAGCCATTTAGGTATTGGAAGGTCTGAGAACAGTTGCAAAAGATACTGACAAGCCATTTAGGTATTGGAAGGTCTGAGCTCTGCCAGGCCGAAATTTTTTATGGCTAATGCGGCAATAAGACAGTCACGTGACGCCCACCCTACTTCCGCCGAGGAAGAGGTCGGTGTCCGCTTCCTGTACCTCATTCCTCTTCGGCCTGCCGTCCAAGCAAGCTAGATAAGTCTTGTGCTCTGTCTGGCCTTTACTTTGCCGTTCTGTAAAGATTGCCTGTGTTTGCTCCTTTACTTTGCCGTTGTGTAAAGATTGCCTGTGTTTGCTCCTTTACTTGTTTGGTTGTGGCTTGCACACTGAACCTTTACTTTGCCGTTGTGTAAAGATTGCCTGTGTTTGCTCCTTTACTTGTTTGGTTGTGGCTTGCACACTGAACCTTGTAACTTTGCCGTTGTGTAAAGATTGCCTGTGTTTGCTCCTTTACTTGTTTGGTTGTGGCTTGCACACTGAACCTTGTAACTTTGCCGTTGTGTAAAGATTGCCTGTGTTTGCTCCTTTACTTTGCCGTTGTGTAAAGATTGCCTGTGTTTGCTCCTTTACTTGTTTGGTTGTGGCTTGCACACTGAACCTTGTAACTTTGCCGTGTGAGGCTTCGGTTCGGCGGCTTTTATTTAATTAATCTTTCTCATCGCGTTAGCTTGTTTATTTATATACTTTGTCTCCGTACTCTCGCAAGTTCGGAAACCTTCGCTAGTTCGGAACTTCGCCACCGGTCTTCCCATTGTTTTCGTGGGAACTCCCCTCATTCAGCCTTTGCCCATAACTCCCAAATTTATTTGTTTTAAGTATTAGAAAAACATGAAATAAGGGTTCTGTTTTGGAAAAAAAAACGTCCCAGCCCCATCCCTCACCCATCCCCTTTCCAGATCTGCAGATCAAAAGGCACCAAGCGTAGAATGAAAACATAGTAGTGCCAGTCTCTGTGTGGTTGATATTTATCACTGACCTTCATAAAAACATAGTGGTGTCGGTCTCTGTGTGGTTGATATTCATCACTGACCATCATGAAAACATATTGGTGTCAGTCTCTGTGTGGTTGATATTCATCACTGACCCTCATGAAAACATAGTGGTGCCAGTCTCTGTGTGGTTGATATTCATCACTGACCATCATGAAAACATAGTGGTGTCGGTCTCTGTGTGGTTGATATTCATCACTGACCCTCATGAAAACATAGTGGTGTCAGTCTCTGTGTGGTTGATATATATCACTGACCATCAGGGTCACCCACCTTCTCCAGGAACATCCAAAAGTAATCTAAACATGAACATATCTTGACTACCAGACCCCTTTTTCAAAATAAAAAGTCATCTCTAAGGATGTGTTTTGTAGGTGATGGGAAAAAAATGATTGTTTCAGCCATAGACTCTCTTCGGGATTCTTTGTACTGGGGCATGAATGGTTGTCATCGGATAAAGAAATTATAGTCATTCTCAGATGACTGAACAAAATTTCTGCTGTGCTCGGACAGAAATAGTCATCTGTCAGATCTGCCTATGCCCAGGCGTACAAGGATCTCCCCGTCATATCCCCCCGGGCTCATGAGGTCAGAGCGCTGGCCACTTCTGTGGCGTTCCAGCACTCTGTCCCTGTGTGCCAGCTATTGGAGGCAGCCTTTTGGCGTTCGAAAAACCCTTTCATAAACTTTTATTTAAGGGACATCCGCATGACCATGGCTGATGGTTCTAAAGGGATCTCTTGTGTGGCGGCTAATGCAGTTATATCAGTTCCGCCCTCTAACCCCAAGAACCATTAGAGCACTCGGCCCCCCTCCAGTTCCTTTAAATTCTGCTGTGGTCTGACATGGTAAAGTATATGACACCAAAATGGGGAGTTTGGCTAGTACACTTACCATGTCAGACTCTAATGCTCGCCCTACCTTCCCCTCTAGCACCAAGGTTCTCGGGGTTACCTTGCGCACAGGCCTCACTGAGTGAGGAACAGGAAGCGGACAGCAAACTCAACTCTGGGTAGGAGGCGGTTGGGGCAGAAAAACCCACATGACTCTGATGGGATTCGAACCCATGACCTCCCAGCCGGGAGTCCGCGACGCTAACCACTTCGCCACGGCGGCTGGTGTTAGTGTTCTGATGGCAGGCATCATTTAAAAGATCTTGCCATTGTTTGAAATGATGAAGTACCTTTCCATTCTCCCTCTTCATTGGTTCCCTGTCTTTTTGTTACACCTTCCTTCTTTACAGCAAATCCTCCAGGTATGGCCGTGAAGTTGACAGCTAATACAAAGTGATGTCCACTGTTACATTGTCTGTCTTTTCTTTTTTTGTTGTTGAAAACAAATCTTTGGTATTAGCCAGGGATGACTGATCATGAAAGCTAGGTGGTCGGCAGTCGGCATCTTTTTTCTGGAACTGTGTTTGTTGCTGTAGCAGTTGCAGTCGACATGGTATGTGAATTCTTGTGTTCTTTTCACCCGACTTGCAGGCAGCTACTTCAGATCCCGGCTGGGTGTCCGTAGGGGTGCCAGGGTTCTGTCAACACAAAGACTATCCTCACATCCTGCAAGCTCTGTGCTAGTCATTTGTTTCTGCTGCTCACCTTGATTCTGCCTTTTCTGTTCTGACCTTTCTTCACTGTCCGTTGTTTTCATCCAGTGTTGCCCTTTTCCTCCTGGTTTGTGTAATCTTTACACTTTTCCTTGTTAAAATGCATAACATGAGGGGGTTTTTCCTTTCTTTTTTCTTATGTTTTTTTTTGTTTTTTAATAAATTCAGATGACAGGAATGAAACTGTATGCACTGTCTGGAGTGGAGGAGACGATATGTTCATTCTGCTGTGTCTGTCTGGTTATGTCTAAATTTTGATGTTTGTTTTTCATCGAATTAGCGTTTCTAGTTTGTTTGTTTTCATTAATTTTGTCATCAGGTGAGAATACCATGTCTGATGCTCTGTCACATTCTCATGTTGTATGCTAT
>CM031609.1:255763-260956 GCA_018398815.1 Conus ventricosus | reverse complement strand
AAATTTTTTTCTTCACCCGTTTTTTTTTTGGTTTTTTTTATAACAGGGGTAAACCCTAAAGCACCACAAAAAACACATTTTGTCGGATTTTTTTTTTTAGACTGCTCTTTTTAAAAACTAATTTTTTTGGGAGAGAAATTAAAAAATTCCCGACTATAGGATAAAAACTTTTTTTGTCTCAATCTGATTTAAGACGCCCCTTCGGGACCACCGAAACCCCTTTAAACTTTGCCCCCTCCTTGCATGGTTAAACTGTGAAGAGTACGGCCCAGTCAATTTTAAAGTCGTGATAGCTGATTACTTCTTTCTGCCTTTTTAAACCCGACTTCCTTTTACATCACACTTATATAATCAATCAAAGGGCCCAAACAGCATTTTTACGGGCGGTTCGCGTTAAAGAACTCTGGGATTTAGAGATAGCGTGGCCACGCTTTCATGAACGTTTGTGGGGTTAAATGAGTCCAGTCTACTTACTAAACGTATGTTTAGTTGTTTTTTTTCATATCAAATTTTTCTCCATTGTAAAATTTTTTCCTCCCGAATTTATTTGTGAGGCTCTTTTTTAACTCAAATATTTTCGTAAATTTAAAAAAAAAAAAATTAAGTAAAAGCGCTTTTTATTCTTCACCCAAGCCTCGCAAACTTCAAGCACTTAACCCTTACAATAACCCCCGCCAATATTTTTAGCTTTTTCTAAATAAATACGTCAATGTTTTCACTTTAATTGCTACCAAATAGTTCCTATATCTTTTATTATATGTCTATATCTTTCCAACCCCAAAATTCACTAAAATCAATGTTTAACAATTCATTGTTTCTCAAATTTCTTACAACTTTAAATCAGATCACTGATTTCGACAGCCATTTTTAGTCTAAAATAAAAAAAAAATAATTGTAAATTAATGTTATTATATTTTTTCTAATCGTAAAACCCATCTTATTAAAGTGAATGCTACTCCTTTGGGAGTGGTAAAACACTCAGATCAACATCTTCATGAGCTAAAATTATCAATAATAGGGCAAACAACTTTATTAGGGGTTTGGGGCCAATAATCCTATTTTTACTGATGATCTCGACGCGCTTTCTCGAATATTACGCTCAAAAGACGAAATTTAAATTTCTTAAACCCAGCTCCTAACTTTTCTCTATCAGCCCCCCTCTCCCAATCCAACTTCCCCAAATATTAAGTAATCTCGCTAACTACTTAAACCCTTCATTTTTAAACAAAAATAAAATTATAAATAAAAAAATTTAATTAACAGTTTCTCCTCCCTCTTTCACCCCCACATCTCTGTCGTCTTCTCTCTCTCCCCTCTCTCTCTAACACCCCACACACAAAACCACACACAAACAACAAAAAAAACAAACCACACCAATGAAAAGGGGGGGGTTTTTCAGGGAATTTGAAAGGGGCTTTTTTTTTTTCACATTTGAGCACGTAAATTCAGACAGCCCCACCAAATATTGACGCAGGTTTTTCTATCGGGGGCCGCCTAAAAAGGGCAGCCTTTGAAAGTGAAGGGGACCGGTGGCGACAAAGGGGGAAACTGCACACGATCGATAGCCATGCGGTTATGAAAAACCCTTTATTTTTTAGACCCACTCATGGTTTTGGCTTTCGCTGAGGGGCTTGCAGGGAGTTGTCGGAGGTAGACGAGGGGTTGCGCACTGGGCCCCAGTTGGCGGTTACGCGTAACCGTTAATATTTTTAGACTACGCATGTTTTGGGGTGGCTTTTCACTGAGGGCTTGCAGGGTAGGGGCGGCTTTGTAGGTCGTTCACGGAGCTGCCTGAAGACCCATTTTTTGTTGGGGTTTTCTGGCTGGGTAGCATGAAGTCACTATATGGAAGTGCTCAATTTACTCCTGCCACGCAGGTTCAAGCACGTCAGTGTATCTTCCCCAGAAGCTTTAAAGTTGGGGTTGGATTGCTGTATTTCAGAATGGTTTTCGTTTGTTGTTAACCATTGAAAAAAATCGCGGTTTGTGAAATTTTGGATAAGAAAAAAAAAAAATACAATTAAATTAGTTTCTTGCCGAGTTAGCTAACCCCAAAAATCTTCTTTCGATAGAACCCCCCAGTTTTTTTTTTTGACTTTTTAAAAATTGTCTTTCCTTTCTGAAGCCGTCCCTAAAAAAAGACCTGAGAAAGAGTTTTTCTTTCACTTTTTTCATGGTAACAAGCTCATGTAAATGGGGGTCATTTTTTGAACATTTCAAAGGTTTTGGTTTCATCAAATGGTTCGGAAAACTACAAAGCGTTTTTTCAAATATTTGTCATATCTTCAACTGATAGTTCCGTTTTTTTGTTGAGGGAAAAAAAAACGAAATGCTTCCTTTTGGTTTGAGGGGAGGGGAAAAAAGGCTCGCCACTCAATTTTTTTCCCAAAAAATTGCCATGGCCTCAGATAAACAATGTATTTTTCCACGAGATTGGGCTTGATCGAAAGTTTTCTTCGAAAAAACAAACATTCAGCCATTCTCCATGAAGTGGTTTACTTTCCCGCCTAAAAGAATTATTAAATCACACTACCCTGACTCGCCATGTTTTTAAAAACACAAGTTCTCTCTCTGATTTTGAAAAATGCTACACACGCTGCCAGCGCACCCCTCGAATCTAAATGCAAAATGTCAGAAATAACCGTTCTGGCGGCACCCCACCAAAAGATGCATACCTCCTGTCGATTGGTTTTAACGGCACGCCATGATTTAAAAAGCAGCTTTTGTGCATTGCGACAGTTTTCGGGGCAGTAATGACAATTTTCGATTTGCGGTGGAGAGGGAGGGGGGGGGGGGGGGGGGGGGGGGGGGGGGTAAAAGGGTGGGGGTGGTTGCTAATGTGTCATTGAATGCAAGTTGTTCCTTTCAGAGATCAATACCAAGTCAGCGGGTGGCCATCTGGATAGGGGGTCAAGCCATTAATGTTAAAAAATTTTTGTTGATTTTTATGCTAGGGGGGGAAAAGTAAATATGTTTTTTCACGACCCTATCTTGCACTACTAAATTTCGGTCGTTTTAGAGGGTTTTTTTTGTGTTAATTTTGTTTGTAAAACAGGTTTTTTTTAGCCAAAAAATGATATGAGAGGGGCGTGATTTTATGGAAAAGGGGGGTTTTTTGTGCAAAATAAAATGGGTGAGCTTTTAACCCCGCATATTTTTATTTTCCCCGAGCACTATCAAAACATTTTTGGGTATTTTAACCACCTTAATATAATTAAAAAAAATTATATATAATCTTGGTTGTTGGTTGTGTGGGTGTTGTGTGTTTGGGGGTGGTGTTGTGTGTTGTGTGTGTGTGTTGACTGTACTGCCCTTTGGGGAAGCGTCGTGAGGCCTGCAGCCCTGACTGCCCACAGCACAGGATAAATGGTCAACCACAATTGCCAGATTATTATTTCCAAACTTGATCCATCATCTCTTGAAATATTCGTAGACATCTGAATATATCCCTGAACATTTGCGAAATATGTTTTTCGCAGCTTTATTAAGGAAAGAAAAGTGATGATACTATGGGATGATTGAAACAATGTAAAGACAGAGAGTCAAGTCATTGTGCAGTTTTCTGTCACTGTCGGATGCAGTTGTGAACTGAAATGTATGGTGTGACGTGCGTTTGCCTGTTAACAACCCCAACCTCATCCCCATTGGGTAAGGGTCCCCGACTTCACTGTAGTTTATAATGTATTCTTCGCTATCTACAGATGGTGCTACGTTGTCTGAATTTTGCGTCTGAAACGATTTCACAAACAATGCAGACTGCCCTCTGAGAGACCATTAAAAATTGTGCTTGAAAGTATGTGCCAACGAGGTGATATTAGACGGTAGGAACGGAACATAGATAGAAACAGGGATTTGGGTAGCGTCAGGCAACTGATTTCAATTTAAAATGCGATTCTTTCAGTGTGGGAAAAGAGATGCTGGTGGGTCCCTTTTTTGAATGTCATCGTTACAGTCACAGTCTTTATGTACAGAATGTAAAATGTGGCATGGAAATACAAAGCCATGTCCAGATATACAAACACACGCGAACGTTACAGTTGAAGAGTGCACGGTTTTTCCTGAGATGGGCAAGACAGAGACAGTGAGGATCACACGCTCTGCTGGATGTACAAAAGTATCCACAGGCCTTGTTGGTTCTGACAAGACAAAACATATCCACAAACCTTTTCTGGTTCAGACTAGACAAAATAAATTCCACAAACCTTTGTGGTTCTGGCAGGACACAATATCCACAAACCTGCATGTTTCTGATAAGACAAAAACTATCATATCCATTAACCTGCATGGTTCTGATAAGACAAAAACTATCCACAAATGCTAATGAGTCTTATAGGACAAAATATATCCACTAATATGCATGGCTCTGGCGGGACACAACATATCCATTAACCTGCATGGCTCTGGCGGGACACAACATATCCATTAACCTGCATGGCTCTGGCGGGACACAACATATCCATTAACCTGCATGGCTCTGGCAGGACACAACATATCCATTAACCTGCATGGCTCTGACGAGACAAAATATATCCACAGACCTTCGTGATTCTGACGAGACAAAATATATCCACAAACCTTAATGATTCTGACAAGACAAAACATATCACAGACCTTAGTGATTCTGACAAGACAAAACATATCCACAAACCTTAGTGATTCTGACAAGACAAAACATATCACAGACCTTAGTGATTCTGACAAGACAAAACATATCACAGACCTTAGTGATTCTGACAAGACAAAACATATCCACAAACCTTAGTGATTCTGACAAGACAAAACATATCACAGACCTTAGTGATTCCGACAAGACAAAACATATCTACAAACCTTAGTGATTCTGACAAGACAAAACATATCACAGACCTTTGTGATTCTGACAAGACAAAACATATCCACAGACCTTTGCAGTTCTGGAAAGACAAACAAAAATCCACAAACTGCCTGGTTCTGACAAGACAAAATATACCCACAAATCTGCGTAGTTCTAGTAGGACAAAACATATCCACAAACTTGCATGGTTCCAGCAAGACAAAACATATCCAGAAAACTTTGTGGCTCTGACAAGACAAAACATGTCCACAAACCTGCGTAGTGCTAAAAGGGCACAATACGTATATTTCGTAGTGCTAAAAGGGCACAAACGTATAGTTTGGAACATACGTTCCAATATTCATTGCGTGCAGGCCTAC
>CM031609.1:218263-250763 GCA_018398815.1 Conus ventricosus | reverse complement strand
CTTTAGGGTAATCGGATGTGTCGTACCATCCCGCATGCCCTTTAGCTACTTCTATTTCCATGTCTTTATAGATGTCTTCAGTAGGGATATCTATAACAAAACTATCTGTATCTGTGTAAAGTACTCTGGACTCTGGATACGAGGGCTTAAAGTAGTCATAAAGAAATTCTAACATCAAAAGCTTTGATAATTCTAAAACAGTAAACCCAATAAATACAGGTTTGTCCAATTTGACTTTCTTTTTTTTTCATCATTATGCCAAAAAGCTGATCATGAAATCTTCTGAAGTCCTGATAATTTGGTTTTGAAGTCAGCTTAATTGCTTCGTTCTCTCTAGTGACCAATCTAACATCTTTGCGCTTGTGCGGATTTTCCATAGTCTTTCCAAAGCAGCTGTTGTTCATCAGCTTGAAAAAGTCTTTTTCCGAAGCATCTGTGGATTTAGTTCTGAGATCAGTGTTCTTCATGATGTATGGTTTCATGAACTGTTCTTGATCAAAAGCAATTATACGATGAACAGCTGTCAACTTCAAACCATGTCTTAAATAAAATTGCAGAAGTCTGTAATGACATACATAATTTTTTTTGCCCCGAAGATTAGGCACAAGTTTAGGCGGCTCTCTTGGATTCATCTTTAGGCTTTCTGCTGCTAACGGATAGTCATTATGCAGGTCATGGAGTTCATGAGGATATTCTAAGTCAACTTCTAGAATGAAACCACGCTGTTGACCCCGGCGTCAAACTGCTCAACCACTTTAATGCCTTTTGAATATTATTTGTACCTGTGTACATTTTAAAGTTGCGTAATGGAAGTGATTGCGCCATTGCCCATCCATACAGATTGTTTGCATCTAAATACATAAGATAGTTAGACCTTTTACTTGGATCATAGTCGTCCAAGCATTTGTTGTTTGCTTTACAGTAATGATGCGACGCCATACTAATTCCCCCACGCAATCCGTTTTCAATCATCTGAATCATTGGTAGGTCAGACAATAAATCAATCTGTACTCCAGTATATTTTAAGAAAGCATCCCAACTCATCCCGGGCGCAGAAATATAATGCGCAGGATCCAGGCTATAATGTTTCATGCAGGTCTTTCTATAATTTTCAAAGACGTCCGCCAACAAACATGTATCAGCCATCAAGTATGAATTCATGAAGTTCCATGTTTTACACTCAAAACTTCTCCCCGGGCATCTTGAGCATGTGATAATGGGGAATCATGTTTGCCCTTTTCCCTCTAAAATAGAAAAGAACGGCCTTTGGGGGAAAAAGTGTATTTTTCGTAAAACCTTTCCCAAAAATTTTTCTTTATTCTTTAAGGGGTTTAAACCCCCTTTTTCTAAAAAGGGGGTTGGGGGTCAAAAATATTCCCCCCGTTTTTGGGCAGGATTTTAAAGGGTCTTACCCAGGGGACTTAATAAAACCATCGTGTTTTTTGCATAGAGTCAAAAAAAGGGCCATGTTTTTTAAAAGTAAAACAAATGACTTTTTGATGACGGTCCCAATGCATTTTACCCCTAAAGGAGTCGGTTACTGTTTCTTTATAAGGTGAGAGTCTTTGCCTCGAAAAGTTATAAAAAAATTTAAAAGGCAGTTCCCTTGTTTTTTGGTTAAAAATTTGGGTTTTGGATTGCATTTACTATGCGGGGGCCTCCTCTAAATTTCCCCGCTAATGTGTTCATGGTCTTTATTTTGGATTGGTTCTTTTGGTTGGGGGCCCCTTTAAACCAAAACCCAACATGTGGGGCTGAGTCATACTTTTGTTGTTTTTTTGGCGCTTTTAGGATTTCAGAAAAATTCAGATTATTAGAACAGTCTTTTAGGGCAGCTGATGCGCTTTTAAAAATCTTCTACCCGCTTTTGGGGCCCTTGTATAATTTGGTGTTAAATTGAGGCCACCCGACCTGACAATTTTGAAGGCAAAGGAAAAAAGGGATGTTACTCATTAAGACTGTTTTTCGAGTTTTTGTGGCGCCCCCTTCATAAGGAAAATGAGTGATTGAAGGGCGAAAACAACGGGGGGGAAAATTTTTGCTTCCTTTTCCGTTCTTAAAATAACTTTATTGCCTTCGGGGGGCCGTAATTATTTCTGTATTACAGTCAACTGGGCCGAACAATGTTTTTTTGTTCGCTTGCGGCTTAAAAGAGGGCATTCTTTTTTAAAACTTTTTACAGTTTTTCTTGTTTCCCATGATTTTTTGGGAAGGGTATGCTTTTTTAGTCTACTCACTTTGGGTTTCAATGTTAATGGGGTTTTTCCCTGCTGGTGAAAACATCAGCAGTAAGTCAACAGGGATTTTTTTTTGGTTGCCTATTTTTGGGATGTTTTGGACCCCTTTAAATCGGCTGTTTTTTTGGGTTTCCCTTTCTCCCCAAGGTTAAATTTTTAACAGTTTTTGGGTTTGTTTTGTTTTTAAAAATGAAAATTTTTTGTCTATCCCAAAAGGGAAAAGGGTTATTCCATCGAAGTAAGATCTTTAAATTGTAACCCCCAATAGTTAGACACCCCTGCGTTTTTGCGGGACGTAAGGCGCCTTTGCCGAGAAAAACACCACATAAAACATTTTGGGCTGTTTTTTATTTTTAAAAAAACTGTTTTTTTTGCAAAAATTGCTGGGGGTTTGTGGATGAAGGGCCTTTTCCCAACAATGGGGCGCATATTTAGCTTTTTTTAATTTTGATCTTTTGGACTTCGCCCTTGCCCAACCGGGGCCCCTTTTCATTTTGGCTTCTTCGGCGGCCAAATAAAAACTGTGTAAGCAGTTCGTCCCCCCAAGGGTGTTGAAGTCATTTTGAAAAAGAATATTTGGGTTGTTTAGTCGGGACCCGATTCTAGGTTTTTTTTAATTTTTGTTTTATAGTCGTTTTAAAAAAGCTAACTTATTTTAAATGGAGGGTTATTGTTAGTTTATTGGGAAAATTTTGAAAAAATGATAAAGAAACATTCCCTTTTTACTTTTTGCGGGAAATTAATGATTTTAAAATCAATAAAATCAGTGCTCTTGTTAAATCTTTTTGGCATTGCTTCCCCCCAATTGTTGGCCCTTCATTTTTTTTTTATCCTTGTAAAGTTTCTTTTCTAACTCAAAAATTTATTTAAATAAAAAAAAATAATAAATAATATCGTGGTTTTTTTGTGTTTGACTAAAAAAACAAAAGGAAAAAACCCCCTTTGGCGTTTTAAATTGTGAGCTGTTTAAAACGGGTTTTTAAATGTTTTTTTTTTACTTTTTTTAAGAATTCCTTTTTTTTGCTCGGTGTTTGGTTTGTTGTGAAAAACTTGTCCCCCCTTTTCTTTGAAGATCAACTTTTCTTTTGTGTCTTCAAAAATGGGCCCCGGGTAACAAATTTAAATTCTTATCCGTGATGTTTGGGTCGCTAGTGCTTTATTTTTAATCAGTTTGAAGGATAAGGTTTTGCTGTTTTTTGGTTGCCCATAGCTGTGTGTTTTTGGGGATTTTAGTTTTTTTTTTTTTTGTAGCAGCCCCCTACAGCAAATTTAAACCACAGGCCGGAGCAAAAAGACAAACCCCCCTAGAGGTAAATGGGGGTGTTGGGGCCTTTCCCCTTTGGGTTTTAAGAGACCAAAAAATCTTCCTGCGGAGGCGTTTATTTTTGAAGCTCCATTTATTAACATGGGTTTAACGCATTAAAGGCAGCAAAAACCCCTTCTTTTGGGTTTGGGGGCCGTTTTTTAAAAGGTTGCTCTATTTTTTGTACCCTTTTGGGTAATTTTGGGTTTAAAATTAAAAGGTTTTTACCCCGGGGGTTTTTTTTTCTTTTTCTCTTGGTGACTTTTGGCGCTGTAGGCGCATTTGGAAAAAAACCCTTTAAACCCGACATGCTTTTTTAAAATAAAAAAAATTTTTGTTTTCTATTTGGTCTAAACGTTTTTGCAATATTCAGGTTTGGGTTTAATTATATTTAAAAAAAAATGTACATTAATTTGGGTTTTTTCGGCTTTTTTTCTTTCTCATTTGATTGTTTGTCTTTAACCGTTTCCCCCTTCCCTGCAAATATTATCCCCTTTTTGACCTTAGGTTTAATCCCTTAAAAACCCATTTTGATGTTAAATAATTCAAGGCCTTTTAAAACTGTGAAGGGTGTAGATCTTTAGGGCGCGGGGCTGTGTTGGACCCTTTTTTTCCCCTTTCCCCCCCCCAAACAATTTTTTTTATTTCGTCAAAATGGATAAGGTCTAAACCCGCTAGCATTGTTTTTGGGTTTGGACTGCCGTCAATTGTACATTGACTTTGGTTTTTTTTGGATTAAAAAACTTTTCACTTGCCCCCTGCGAATGGGGGTTTTTCATCTTTCCCCAAAAAGATTTTAAAATTTCCTTTAAGCGTTTTTTTCCGGGGAAACTTTAAAATTAAAAAATTCCCCTTTTTTTGCCCTCTGCCCTGCTTTTGGTTTTGGGGGAATTTATGACGCCGTTTTGTAAAATATTACTAATTGTGATCTTTTTGTTGCAATTTAGCCTTGCTAAATTAGGTTGCTAACAACATCCCCCAAAATTACGAGATGTCAGAAATGCTTTTTACTTTGCTTCGGGTCTGTTGATCTATAACCCGTTTGTAGGTTTATTAAAAAATTAGTTCGTTATGACAATTTTGGCTTTTAAATTTCCCTTGAAAGGGATTGGGGGGATGCGTTTTTTAAAAACTCAAATTTTAGGGGAAAGGAAAAAACGATTTTCCAAAAAGCATAAATTACGGCTAAAGCCTTTTTCTGACCTTTGCACCCAGGCGAGTTCGGCGCCTATTTTTAAATTTTAGGGCTTTTCATGGGCCCAAATTTCCCTTTAAACGCAAAAATCTTCCCCTTTTTATTCGCGGTTGCCATAGATCAGATTGGTTAAAAATATGTCTGCTTTTTGTAAAGAAAAAATACTTCTTTCCCCTTTATGTTTTAAGAAATTTTTTTAACGATGCCCCCCCCCGATTCTGGACAACTGTTCTGGGTTTGGGGCGGGTTTTTGAAACGAGTTCTATTTTGAAAGTAAGCCTTTAAAAAGCCTGGCCAATTTAAAATTTATCCGCCCTAGGGTCTGGAATTTTAAAAAAAAAAAGAATTTGATCCGCATAAATAGTAGATGGATTTTTGGAACGTAAAAAAAAAATTTGTTTATTTTCCTTCCCCGCCCTGGGGGGTTTTTTCGGGTTTTATTCAGGTCCAAAAAATTGAGCCATATAATTTTTGACTTTTTTTTAAAACAAAATTTAAAAAATTAATTATTTTAAAAACAAAGGCGGGCATTGAAAAAGGGAAAATTTGATATTTGCGATCTTGGGGGCGGGCCCAAAATGGGGTGAAAGAACTCCTTTTACACAGCATCGCTCGGAGATCTCATTGGAGGATGAAAAAAGCTGAAAAGGGGAGCAAAGGCGTGGGAAATTAAAAAGAAAGTAAATTTTGATCATTTTAAAAAGTTTAGAAATAGAAACCTCCCGAAAATTATACCCGGATGTTTTGAACTAAAAGATAACCATTTTTATTTTAGAAAAAAGACAAAAGGGGAAGTGTTCCGCTTACGTATAAAATAAAATCATCAAAGTTTGTAAGCAAGGGGTTTTTCAATTTTTAAAAAAACCCCGTGCAAGCGAGCGGAATCGCCTTGGGGTTTACTAAACCGAAAATTTGATACGGAAAGGGAGGGTTTCTAAACTTCAAAACACGCTACCCCAAAAACTTCCCCAAAAGATAACCAAATGCAAAAAATAGAAATTAAAGATTTAAAATAAAGCCGGGACGAAGTAAATACAATTGTAGCAGAACCACTGAAAAAAGAAGAAAAAAGCATTAAAAACTATACAAAGAAACCACGGCTACCCCGGGGAGAATTTTGAAAACCCCTTTATCGTACTTTAAGAACCACCGAGGGGAATTTTTAAAAAAAATTTAGCCAAAAATAGTGTACGATAAAGGGTATAAAAAGGGAAAAAGAAAAAAATCGTTGGGGCTGACGACTCCATCGTAGGGGCCTGAGGTTTTAAAAAAAGGAAAAAGACAAAGACTTTAAAAACCCCTTTGGGAAAAACGAAATCGCAAGATAGAAACGCTTTACTACTAACGAGACCAATTTCCGGGAAATCAAAAAGGGAAAATTAAAAGAAAATATCGAAAAATTTTTTTTATGAAGACACAAAAGCTAAAAGAACGAATAAGAAAATGTTTAGAGGAAGGGGAGGGAGTTACATTAGCGGCGTTTAACTGCCTTTGGATTTTTCAATAAAATACCCCTGGTTTAAAGGCTTTTTACAGGCCCGGGGGTGGAGGGCAAAGGTTTCCCGTGCCCCATAAACCCCCCCCCTGATAAATTTTGGGTAAAAAAACAGCTTGATCTCTTGCGGTTAATTTTTAAAAAAATTTGCGGTTTTAAAACTATAAGGGCTCTTTCCTGGTATTTTAGGGGTGTTAAATTTTTTGGCTTTTGTCCCACGGAAAGGGAAAAATTGTTGGCCCTTTTTGGCGGCAAATTTTGGGAAATTTGGGTTTTCTTAATTTGTTTGGGGTTTCTATTTAGTAAAATAAAGACCAAGTAATCCCCGGGCAGTTAAACCCCAAAAACAAGTGCGGTTTTTTTATATTTTGGGTCATCGGGGAAAAAAAGTTTCCCCGTCTTAAAGTCTTTGGGGTTTGAAAACCCCGGGGATTGGATGACTTATTTGGGTGTTTGTTTTTTGTTTGTAATTTTACTGGCTCAGAAATTTTTGGGGTTTTTCCCAAACCCTTTTGTTCATTGGTGCCCCAAGGATTTTATTTTTGGGGTTTTTTTGTTCCTACCCGGGGTCTGAGGTCAGAGGGGGCTGTATAAACCAGTGCCAACAGCAAAGTTACCTTTTGATCTTGGTATTGTAAAAAAAATTTTTGGTACCTTTTAATACTTGAAGGTAAATCAACTGTAAAAAATTAATGGGGGTCCTCTAAATTTGGGTAAGTATTGTTTTTTGGTGCATCAAGGCCAGGAGAAGAAACCCCGTTATGCTCGATTTGCTTGTGCCCTTTCGAACCCAGCAAACCCAAAAGTAAGTACGAAAAGAGTCGTTTTTTGGGTTTTATTCCCCCTTTAAATTTGGGCCCCTTTGATATGTCTAAGATAATTTTTGTCCTGCTGTTTTTTGCTCTTGCTCTAGGGGGCCCGGGTTGGGAAAAGGGGCGTGCCCCTGAAAAAAAAAAAAAAAAGGGGAAAGATGTTGAAGGAGGGGTCCGTCATAGTTATTTCCCTTTTTGTGCACGCCCCAAAAAAAAAAGGGGGGCCTAAGCCATGATTGCGGCCCAAATTTTGTCTAAAGTCTGTCTTAACATTAATATTAAATTCGTTACAAATCCTTTCAAAAGCCTTCATGTCTATTCTGTTGCTGAATGGATTAAACGTTTTGTCATTTGGTAATGGTGCTTGCAGTTCAGTCAAAATACGTCTGAAGGTGTAATAAAAATGAAATCTATACACTGACCTCACCAAAGGATCAGGATGATTTAAATGATCAGCATACGATACTCCACACCCAGTTGTTGCACAAAACACAGCAAAGTTTAACTGGTTCTGATAAACCTGCATCGGATGACTAAACCACACTTTTGCGATGTAGTCTTTTTTAATAGGAGGGTTAAGATATCTGCTTAATGGAGTACTCACCTTTTTATGAAAAGTGACAGTCTGGGTCACAGCAATGTCAAGAGTATCAGTTGTTATATTTTTAAGATGGTAGTGCGGCCCAACAGAAAAATTTTGCATCAGTATATTTAAACGCGCTCATTTTTATTTTGTTTAAAAAATGTTTGTAACATAACAACTAAGACAGTCCTTCGTTTTTAGAAAAATGCTATTGATAACGATTGTGGAACCAAAATGGTCGCGCTCATGAAATATTTTACAAAGTCGTATGGTTTAATATAAGTGAATCAAAGAAGAATAATAAGATTCTAAAAGTTAATAAAGCAGGAGAAAAAGTTAGCCAGTTAACCATATCTGATGGTTATTACGGGTTTTGCTCACTAAAAGAAGCAATGAGTAACTTCAACATTACTCTCAAACTTTAAAAATGCAAATTTAACAATAATGTTAACATTCAAAACCCGAAGAAGAAGTAGTACATTACCTTTTTGATGTAGAGCTAGCTAAAATGTTAGGCTTTGCAGCTGACAATCATAGATTTAGAGTTACACAAAACAAAACTACTTATGAGGGAGAAAATCGCTCGATCTTACAGTACATTCATTACTTTATGTTCATTTGGACGAGCTAAGCACTGATGAAAACTTATATGATGGAAGGCCCTCAACTGTTTTAAAAGCTCTTTCCATCAGGAAAAGCTGCATATTGCGATTATGAAATTATACAATTCCCTAATTTACAGTTTTAAAAAATTAGCTTGTGGGAACGTCAGATCATTTCGTATAAAAAATCCACAGACAAAACGGGGAAAGTCGTAAAATGTGATAACCTACACATTGTTTTAGAAATAAAATAATAACTGTACTAAAAAAATATGTCGCGGGGGCCAGAAGAAATCCGGGAGTTACATTAGCGCCTGTGAGGTGTATAACTTTAGAATTAAAAGACCTTGCAGACGTTACAGACTTTGAACAGAATGGTGAGATAGGCACTTTGTATGGTTTTGAGTACACTAAAGATGGTGATTATAAACGCAAAGAGGTTGGCGACAACAAAAAGTTTCCTAAACTAGAACAACTACGCAATGTAGAAGCAAATAATGCTGGCCAGTATGAATATAAAATAGTTCGAAAACCTGACCTCAAATGGCACTTAGAACCATATTTAGAATGGGAAATAAAATTTGAATTTATAAGCCCATTTACATTTTTTAGCCGTCAAAAAAGTTTCAGAAAAGCATTCAACTCTGGCCCTTTACATGTAAGTCTTATGCCGGACGACAATAGTCGGAAAGAGATTGAAATAACGCCGTATGGGAAAAAACAGTACATCCTCCACAGAAAAGAAACGGTTCTAAAGGAAGCTTCTACAAAATTACAGTTCTTTCCACGCACAAAATTAGGAGACACGTTCACAATGTTATTTGAAATTTCTGTCTTAAAAGATAAGGCAAGAAATGGAGCTGTGGGCGTCAGTGACAATCTTATGAAAGGAATTCTTATTAGCTGGCAAAACTTAGACGTTGAAAAACTTAAAGTTACCATCGTCGTTCTTCACAACGGTGAGGATATTAAGGTCATAACAACCAGCGACAAAATTAATATTAGTCTAAATAGAAACGATCTTACAGGACTAAATTGGATTAATCTTACACATTTAGACCTTATAGGATTTTATTATACTGAACAAGTTTTAACAGAGAGCATGATAAAAACAATAACTGGATTAGATTAAATTCTATTATAAAACTATGGAGCAGTTAAACTTTATGACAAAAACCCCTCATTGTTCATTAATTTGTGGACAAACTGGTTGTGGAAAAACAATATTTATCCTCAACCTGTTACAAACAGTTTATCGTTATAATTTTGATCATATTGTGATTTTCTGCCCAACACTTAAATGGAACAAAGCATATCATGATAGAAGGTTTATATGGACTGATGATAACATATTTTTAGTTAATCCTAGCAATAAACTGAGTGAGTGTCTAGAACGCTTTTTTATATTGTTTGAAGGAACGCAGACACTATTTATTATAGATGACTGTTCAGCAGAAAGAGACATAGTTAAAAAGAGAAACACTTTGTCGAAACTAGCTTTCAGTGGAAGACATGCTGGGATAAGTGTGTGGATTTTATGCCAAAAATATAACTCAGTTTTAAAAGACTTTAGAGAACAGTTAAAGACTGTAGTTTTATTTCACATGAAAGACAGAGATGCGTTTGATGAATGTTTGCGCGAAAATGATGTTATTGAAAATGACCAGGAAAAACACAGGATTAAACAAAAACTAAAATCTAAAAAGTTTAGTAAATTAGTATTGAAAACGGATAATCCTACACAGTATGTGTGTTTGTAGATAATCGTTATTTTTTGGTTATTGAAGTCTTACTTGTCAGAGAACTATAAAATGCCGCTTTTAGGCCACTTTCGCCCAAAAACTTGGTGGAGGAGCAAGTGAGCCAGAATGAATATTTATTAGTTCTCTCTCTCTCTCTCTCTCTCTCTCTCTCTCTCTCTCTCTCTCTCTCTCTCTCTCTCCATTCATAAGGTGGGGAAAAAAGTGGGGAAGAAGTTGGGTGACAAGACAACAGGCGCAACGGACACGGTACAATTGTGCTTGTGTTTGTTGTCTCTGTCTCCCCTCCCTCTGCGTTTCTTCTCTCTCTCTCTCTCTCTCTTCTCTCTCTCTCTCTCTCTCTCCCCTCTCTCTCTCTCTCTCCTCTCTCTCTCTCTCTCTCTCCATTCATAAGCTGGGGAAAAAAGTGGGGAAGAAGTTGGGTGACAATAGACAATTGGCGCAACGGACACGGTACAATTGTGCTTGCGTTTATTGTCTCTGTCTCCACTCCCTCTGCTTCTCTCTCTCTCTCTCTCTCTCTCTCTCTCTCTCTCCTCTCTCTCTCTCTCTCTCTCTCTCTCTCTCTCTCTCTCTCTCACACACACACACACATCCCCCCCCCACACACACATTTTCTGTTCATATATACAATGAAGAGTAGCCGTGTTTCACAGAGAATCTAGTTACGTTTGGGTGCTGTCTGTAATTCAAAGGCTGTGTGTGTGTGTGTGTGTGTGTGTGTGTGTGTGTGTGTGTGTGTGTGTGTGTGTGTGTGTGTGTGTGTGTGAGTGTGTGTGTGCGTGCGTGCGTGCGTGCGTGTGTGTAAAAGGCGAAAATAACCAAGTCCAAGTCATGTAGTTTACAGCTTTGCCGATCACAGACGCCCTATCAGGGCGGAAAAGCAGGGCAAACCCACACCCAGGAATCCATTCCAGAATGAAGTCAGGCTGGAACTGTCCAGGTCCGTCTGCAGACTGTAACACAGGGGCCAACGTGTGGATCAACTCCACTGACTTGTCACTGTCACCGGTACCGGTAACACCCAGTCAACATGGCAGTCAGCTCCTATGACGTGTCACTGTGACCGAAAACACACTGTCCGCACGTTAGTCAACTCCTGTGACATGCCACAGTCGTTGGTACCGGTAATACACAGTCCATGTGTCAGTTAACTCCTGTGACATGCCACAGTCGTTGATACCGGTAATACACAGTCCATGTGCCAGTTAACTCCTGTGACATGCCACAGTCGTTGGTACCGGTAATACACAGTCCATGTGTCATTTAACTCCTGTGACATGCCACTCTCGTTCGTACCGGTGTCGTATATAATACTGTCGCCGTGGAATTGTATCGCAGAGATAGCATTTCACGTGAAATATTGTTGCAGCGACAATATGTTCTGGAAAAAAATGTCGCGCGACAACTTTTCACGAAAAATGTCCTATAGAATAGTGTAGTTGTCCATAAAATACTGTCGCTCGAAATTTTGCCACAGTTTTTTGCGACAGGACACTGTGAAATATTGTAGTCAGTGAATGCTGTCGCTTGCAACACATTTTCACGTGAAATCTTACTGCTAGAGTTAACATTTCCTGTGAAATATGGTCGCAGCGTTAATATGTCACAGCGACGATTTTTTTCTGCAAGTGATAAAACGTCGCCGCGGTTGAGCGTCAAAATATCACAGAAAATAATGCAGCCTGCCATGGAATAAAAAATTGTCGCAAGTAATTTTTTTGTCATAAATGTTTCTGACGAAAGTCAAATTTCCATTCGTGTCCGTGTGTGTGTGTGTGTGTGTGTGTGTGTGTGTGTGTGTGTGTGTGTGTGTGTGTGTGTGTGTGTGTGTGTGTGTGTGTAACAACAACAGCAATAACAAAAATTTATTCAGTCTTTTCTGGCCATCTGGACAGGAGAAGTGAAAGGCATACAGTTGTTCATAACATGGGGATTATAGATACAGCACTACACATTTTGTCTGATTTTCAAACTTCCACATATATACAAAGCAACCCTAACGGCTATTTTTTCACGTAGGTTAGTGCATAACATTTGTACTTTGAAAGAGGATGGGAACCGGTAGTAATACAGTGGTATATATTTCTTACGTAGTGACATATAACGCGGACAAACAAACAGAAAGTGAACTACATCTTCAACGCAATTCATGTTACAATAGTTACAAACTGGATCAACAAGGGCTTTTCCATATCGGGGAATTCCATCTAATTTTAATCGGCTCGATCTTAGCAGGCAAATAACTCGACGGTGATCAAGATTTTCTAACTGACTTATGTAACCAGCTCTTATAAGCTCTGGATGATACAAACAATAGTCGCCTTCCTTCAAAACAGAATCATGCCAACTCTGACGGAAATCATCTTGCAGTCTTTGCTTAAAAACTTTCAGAAAGTAGTCCAGATTGCCAACAGTTTGCGTAGCCCAGACATAACCAAAGCCGAATTCACATAATATAGTTCTTACTTGTGCCGCCCAGTTACATCTTCCGTTTTTATCATGCATCACTAGCATGTCATAACATTTTTGGGGTATCTCTCGGTGGACAGAGAAAGGAGCCTGCCCCAGTACCTGATCATACACACGTAAGTATCTATGTAAATAGGAAATCTATCACATTCTCCGATTTCAATGTTGTTTTTAACGTCCCTGCCAACTCCTAAGATCATTTTGCATATTTTAAATTGTGCTTTTTCAATGGCCTCAAAACGCTGAAAACCCCATATCTCTGAACCATACAGCAGAGTGGGTTTAATTTTGACATCAAATATCTTAAATACAATATCCACTGGCAATGACTGCAACTTAAAAAGAATAACCTTTTGACACCTGCAACCGCTCACACTGCTTTTCCTGATAAGTTATCAACACATTTTGACCAGTTTAGTGTGGCAGAAAATATTACACCCAAGTAACTGTAATGAGGTTCGACTTCGATCTGCCTGCTAGCAAAGAACCATTGTTCATAATGCCTCAGAAATCCACCATTTAAAAAAAAACAACTTTTGTCTTTTCCTTATTGACTTTGAGACCCCATCTGTGGCAGTGTTTTTCTAGACATTCAATTTTCTTTTGTAGGTCAATCACAGAATCAGAAACCAGTGCAATGTCATCTGCATACAACAAAAGAAGAATGCCTATTTGATCTGAATAAACATCAATACCTCGTGTGTCGGAGTTAATCAAAGCAGTCTGCAATTCAGATATGAAAAGAGAAAATAACAAGGGACTTAGAATGCAGCCCTGCCTGACTCCTGACATACACTCAAAGTAATCAGTAATGTTATACCCAACTCTAACTGCCGCCTTTACTTGTTTGTACATACTGGAAAGTGTTTGAAACATTTTCCCGTGAATCCCTTTCTGCAACAGAAGATATAATAAATTCGATCTTTCAATGCTGTCAAAAGCTTTAGAGAAGTCAACGAAAAGAGCATAGAAGCGCCATCCTTTTTTAGTAAGGTATTTTTGAACCAATGACTGTATTGAAAATATATTATCTGTCGTACTATAGCCCTTTCTAAATCCTGCTTGAGCTTCCGGTATGTTCCCTGTTGCTCCAGTAAAATCTCTTAATCTGTTATTCAAAATGGCACTGTATAGTTTACTTATCGTATTTAACAGTGATATTCCTCTATAATTTTCGGTTTTTCTGTAGTCACCTTTTTTGAGAAGCGGAAAAATCAACCCTTTTGTCCAACTTTCCGGGTACTGACTAGTTTCAAACACCTTGTTAAATAGCACACGCGAAAATGGTACCAAAAGATCACTGAGAACATGAAACACATCAGAGGGCACACCATCAGGCCCAGGAGCTCTGCCTTTCTTAGTATCCATTATAGCTTTGCGAATTTCGTTTTCGGAGATTGCTTCTTCTAGATTTATATGTACGTTATGGCATGACCGACAAACTTCAGGGTTATGGTTCTTTAAAACATCATCAACCTCTTTGCAGAATTCAGAATCAATAGCCGACTGCTCAGGATTGAGCAAGTCACGAAAGTATTTATACCATGAGCCTGCACCGATCGTAACAGAACCATTAGAGGTGATGCTTGTCAGAGATTTAACCTCCGCCAGAACGATTTTTGATTCTTGTCATTACAAACATGACTTAGTCATTTAGAATTTGTACTTTCTGTTTTTCTTGTTTCACTTCACATAGAGATCTGAACTCTTTCTTAGATTTAGGCATTCATTCAAATCCTTGCGATCATTTAAAAATCTCCACAATCTCAGTTGCCTATATTTACTGTTTTTTCGCACGTTCACAATCATCGTCCCACCACGAGGCTGAGTACGAGTTTTTTCTTTTGCCTGCCTGATGTTACACTGGACAGGTGCTCTCTGCAGAAAATCAACAAGACAATCTGATCCAGCATCGACTCCTTGTTCAATAACTGTCAAAAAGTGTTCAAACTCTGTTTCTTGATTTTGACGTAAGTAGTCATTGGAAGAGTCCTTCCACAAAAGCTTACATAGTTTTTCCATAGATATTTCACCATCATCAGTAATACAGGGTTCGACACTTTAATTAAGGACCACCCGAAAAAAGGCCCTTTCTTTTTAAATTGGCCAAAAATACAAGCAATGCATTTTTTCGAAGAATTCGACTGGGAAAGGTTTAAGGGGTTAACAGAGTATTCCGCGAAGCTTGCGAAAGCTGTCTTATTGTCACGTGCAGCATGCAGAGAGGGGGGGGGGGGGGGGGGTTGAAAGTTGCAGATTGTTGTCAAAATTGCTTGTTTTTTAAGCAAGAGTGAACACTGCTTCAAACGGTTTTGCACTGAAATTCCAAATGCACGTGCAAAAACCAATGCATTGCAGAGCATTTACTGACCGGAATGCCCCTAAAGCAGCCCAACGTGCATAATTCTTCATAACACAAAAATGCCTCCAAGACGCAAGCTGTCTGATTTTGACCGGACCCGGGCGATTGCATGGCTGCAGGATCGAGTTGGCGTTCGAGAAGTGGCCAGAAGACTACAAGTGTCCCACTCCGTCATCATTTCGGCTAAGAGAACGTTTTCAAGCCACTGGAACTGTCAAAGAGAGACCCCGTCCAGGCCAGCCAAAGAAGACCACTGCAAGAGATGACAGGTTCATCCGCAGACATGCTCTTCGGACCAGGACCACCATCTCCAACACCATACAGGCGTCGGCTCCAAGCTGCCACTAACACAGCAGTGTGTGAGATGACCATACGGCGGCGCCTCAATGCTGCTAGCCTTCGAGCAAGGCGCCCAGTCCGGAAACCAAAACTGACTGCGGCCCACCGAGCACGTCGCTGGCCTGGTGCACAGCTCATCGAACATGGACTCGGGCCTCAGTGGCGGATGGTGCTTTTCATCGATGAGTCCCAAGTTTCCAGTTGAAGCCACGAGATGGACGCATTCGGGTGTGGCGGCGTCCCAGGGAGCAGCTGGCAGATGACGTCATCCAGGAGGTCGTCGCTTTTGGTAGTGGCTCCGTCATGGTATGGGGGGGGGGGGGGGCATCAGCAGTCACCACAAGACTCCCCTGTACCATGTGGATGGCAACCTGAACGGCCAACGCTACCTGCAGGAGATTTTATGGCCTTTGGTTGTCCCAGTACTCCAGCAGATTGGGGCTCAGGCTGTGTTCATGGACGATAATGCCACCCCACATCGTTGTCGAGCCGTGAACACTTTTGTGGTGCAAGCTGGCATCACCAGGATGCCATGGCCGGCAAACAGCCCTGACATGAACCCTATTGAGAACATCTGGGGCGAGCTTGGGAGGAGAGTTCAAGAAAATCACCCTGTTCCGGCAAATCGACAGGAGCTGCTGCACTACCTGCAGCAGGAATGGGCAAACCTCCCCCAGGCACTCATTACAAGAACAGTCAACACCATGAGGCAGCGCTGTTGGATTGTTTGGCAGCACGAGGGGGGCACACTCGGTTTTGATCAGACTGTAAAGAAACACTCTTTTTGTGAATGTCATTTTGGAGGGTAGTCTCATTCAGGCTCCCCTGTCTAATCAGAAAGAATGATTTTTTCGATGAAAGTGACAAAATGTTGTTCACTGATAATGAAATTAAACATTTATAAAGTTTCTGTCGTTTGTCCGTTTTTCTTTCTATGTTTTGTGAGACTGTGTATAAATGGTCCTTAATTAAAGTTCGACCCTGTATATTAATATATATTAAGCTTAATCTGTATTAATATTACAGTGCGTGAGTCAGTGCGTGCATGCGCGCGCGCGCGCGCGCGCGCGCGTGTGTGTGTGTGTGTGTGTGTGTGTGTGTGTTGTGTGGGGTGTGTGTGTGTGTGTGTGTTGTGCGCGCGCGCGCGTGTGTGAACGTGTGTGTGTGTGTGTGTGTGTGTGTGTGTGTGTGTGTGTGTGTGTGTGTGTGTGTGTGTGTCTGCGCTGTAAAATGTGATGTCTTTATCAATATCGTACGCCTAGGACATTCAGCACAACGAAAGCAGGGAAGATTTGGTAAGTTAGAACCCCTAAGAAATGCAGCCCTACCTCCTTCACAAATTTTATTTCACTCAAGGTTGATTATTTGTAAAGCTTACCATAAGAGCTTCATATAGTACAGCCATCAAATGGCTATCTTTATTTCAAAAAGTTCTACATAAGAAATCATAAATTCTTAAAGAAAAGGAAGCCCACTTTAGACATTATTTCGGGTTAAATGGACTAGGGAGTGGTAAATATTGGGCCATGGGCCTACATTAACCGACACGCATTATTCACAAACCCAAACCAATATTGTTTGTCTGTTGGCCATATAAGATGTGTGAGCTTGTTCGATAATCCATTTAAAGGCGCCTAAGGTCTCAACACATTTATAAACTAAACTTAAAAGAGTAAATGATTATCCTTAATTGTCAGAACAGAAGCACAAATATAATAGAGTCTAAAAGCTAATACAAGCCAAATCGCAGAACAGACAGTTTCAGTTGTCTTGCTTTAATTGCAGTGCTTCTAGGGCACTTAAAATCATGAATTTACAAACGCGTCAAAGAACCCATTTAGTCACAAGTAACCTAAAAGTTATCAGAGGCCATAATGCAGAGCTTCAGGCATCATTTGGCTTTGTTTACTGCAGTCCTTTTAAGGCATTCAAAGCTCCACGGAAGCCGTGATTTGAAATTAATTAACATAGTATTCGGTTGAAAGGATCATCCATTTCTCTTCTAAAGGTTTTATCTAGTTTAATGACATAAACAACGCAAAAAAAAAAAAAAAGCAGAACGTAACGTTCAAAATGGGTTTTCTTTCATTAAGGTCGTTTTAAGGCACCTAAGGCCTAAATATGATCATGTTCAAAATGTGAAACAGAACACATTTATATAAATTATCTTTTGTTTTGGATGGCTTCTTTTAAAAAAAAGACAAACGAACTAATGTTCGAAAACAAAAAGAAACATTCAAAGCACCATCAATATTTTGATGTTTCTTCTAAACAAGTGGATGCCACACACGCACACGCACGCGCACACGCACACACACACACACACACACACACACACACACACACACACACACACACACACACACACGCACGCACGCACGCACGCACGCACGCACGCACGCACGCACACACTGCCGACGAAGCTGGATCTTGAACCTCTGAAGTCTTGAGGTAGAAGACAGAACCGAAATTTTTAAAAGATGAAGTTCCTTTTGACCAAGATCAAAGGCATGTGTTCGTTTTGTGATGCCGCGAAGTTAAGAAGTAAAAAGGTCAAATAGTCCAATAACGTCGAAGCGGTTAAATAGATAATAACGCAAATTTCTCAAATATCATTGTCATAATTATTTCTCTTTGTTCGTCGTACACTATTTAGGCCTATTAATAATGAGCAGTCCAAAAGCTGCAGCTTGTAATAAGTATACTATAATGCCATGGAACTACTACATACTGCAACTTGTAATAAGTATACTATAATGCCATGGAACTACTACACATCATTTTCTTTTTTTTCTTTTTTGTTTCTTCTTTAAAATAAGATCCAAATCAGAAATTCGGAGGCATTTGAGGTAGAAGGAAAGGAGTTTTTAAGAGTTGGGCGTAGCATGTAATAAATTAGGATATCCATAATATAAGAGTGCGGCTATTATACGATTTCGTGTCTCTCGTTGTCTTCCCATGACTATCCATATGTCTTCCCATGACTATCCATACTGACATTCACATAGCCCTGTCACCTTATTATGTAATATTATGGGTATAATTATATGATTTGTTCCCTCGGCTTTGACCTCCTCTCATCCATCTCTGACCTATCATACCTCTTTCAAAGGTTTGTGTCCCTCCTGTACTGTAAGGGAGTGCATGAATGAGGAAATGTATGTGTGTGAGTTTGTGTGCGCGTGTGCCCACGCATTCGTGTGTACATGCGTGTGTGCGTACTCACTCTCTCTCTCTCTCCCCTCTCTCTCTCTCTCTCTCTCTCTCTCTCTCTCTCTCTCTCTCTCTCTCTCTTACACACACACACACACACACACACACACACACACACACACACACACACACACACACACACACACACACACACACACACACACGCATACACACGTGGAACACGTAAACGCGCATGCGCGGGCATACACAAGCAAACTCAAAACACGCACATACACTTCTACAAAGAGATTATTGTGTAACTTGCAGGTTTGTGGGAGAAGTCTTAAGGGTTCTATTCAATTGTCTTGGGAAAGAGTATCGTCCCACGAGAAGATGTTCAGAGTGGGTGGTGCGGTATGTAAAGTGACAGCTGACACGGGGATTTCCTAGGGGGGGGGGGGGGGGAGAGAGAGAGAGAGAGAGAGAGAGAGAGAGAGAGAGAGAGAGAGAGAGAGAGAGAGAATAAAGAGAGAGGGAGAGAGAGAGAGAGAGAGAGAATAAAGAGAGAGGGAGGGAGAGAGAGAGAGAATGAGAGAGAGACAGGAGAGAGAGAGAGAGAGAGAGAGAGAGAGAGAGAGAGAGAGAGAGAGAGAGAGAGAGAGAGAGAGAGAGAGAAGAGATTGCGTGATTATGGACAAATGAATCACAGATATATTTCATCATGAATGCAGTTGTTTCAGGGTCCACACACAACACACACACACCACACACACACACACACCACACACACACACACACACACACACACACACACCGCACACACACACACACACACACACACACACACACACACACATCGTCGAGCTCTCTCCACATACACGCACACATGCTTGCACGTCCAGATAGAGGGAGAGAGAGAGAGAGACATAAGACATAAGACATAAATGGTTTATTCGTTTAGCATCTAGGCCTCAACAAATGGCTGAACAATAATATGAATTAGTCAAAGACATTTAAAGAAGAAAATAGAAAAGAAACAATCGTACACTCTTACATTACAAAAGAGCAAACAACATAAACCAGCTCAGAGCCAAGGACATACAAAGTTATAAATTACACCTCGGGTATCCTACGATCATTTTGTCAGTCGTGTTCTTTCCAGCATATCTAGTCGTTCACAGTTGCATCCCTACGTTTAAAAGCTAGGTAAAGAAATATCGCAAACTGTTTTACTATTTTTGGGTTCTTTGAAGACATTAACAATGTATATCTAAAAGCATTTGGCTCTCTATAGTATTTGAGTGGTATGAGATCACGTCGAAGGTCACTGAGGAGCGGGCAACACAAACTAAAATGGATTTCATCTTCTTGGTTATTATTACACATGGGGCAAATTAATTCTACATCTCTATAATTTTTGTATCGAAGTGAGTGCGATTTGATATTACTCACTCCAAACCTGAATTTAACAAGCGCTTGCTTTACAAGTCTGTTTGTGTCAATTGCAAAATACAGTTCTTGGTATGATTCGTTTTGAATGATCTGTACATTGTAAATCTTTCACTTGAACAAATTCGACTATCCCAATCCTGCCAGTAACAATCTATCAGTCTCTGTCTAAAAACAATTAATGAAATGGTCAACTGATTCTACGCATTGATTTTCCCACACATATCCAAATCCAAACTGAAACAAAGCTAATCGAATGTTGGTTACCCAGTTCTTTTTACCTTTCTCGTCCAAATTAAGTAGCATCAGGTAAGCCTTGTAGGGGAGGCGATTTTCATTCATCCGTGTCAGTTTGATCCAGTATTTAATTGATCTAGTGTATGCATTCACATACATGGGAATCTACCAGTATCTCCATAAATCATCGCATTAGCAGTCCTTTCTTGACACCTAGAAAGCGTTTAAATGCAAACAAGTGTACTTTTTCTATGTATTTTATACTTTCAACAAGACCCCAAATTTCTGACCCATATAGAAGTACTGGCTGCACTCTAGCATCAAAGAGTTTACAAAAAATTTCAATAGACTGGATATCATAATTATATAATAATATCAATATACCAATAACCGCCTTTTTTTATCCCGTGCAGCTAGGTCACCACAGGAGGGGAGAGACTCAATTTTGTAGAAAAGTATAGTCCTAAATATTTGTATGTGTTGACTACTTTCATTTCAGAACCGCCCAAATCCCAGTTGTTCGTGCGCCGCAAGAAAACCGCCTTTACGAAAAACAATTATATTACTTTTGTTCATATTAACTTTTAATTTCAATTTAGTTGATGATTCATACAAATTATTCAGCTGATTTTGAAACCCTACTTGCGTTTCAGATATTAATATAATATCATCTGCAAATAACAAAATATAAAGTTCGACAAGAGTAGGTGTTAGTACAGCCCCATGTCTTCCATTGTTAATTATGTCAGCTGCTAAATTCATTTATAAACAATGAGAATAAGACAGGACTGCAGACATCTCCTTGCTTTACTCCACGCAGGCAGTTTATGTAATCTGTCATATATGAACCATTTCTAACCCGCGTCTTTAAGTTAGTATACATGCTTTTCACACAATCAAATAATTTACCTCGAATTCCGTTTTTCTGTAGAATAGGCCATAACAATTTCCTTGAAATAGAATCAATTTGCTTTCTCGAAATCAATGAATGCGACATATAATTTACGATTTCGAGACAGTTGTTTTCTGAATAACGGCAAACAGTGTAAATATAATGATCAATGGTTTGAGTAGTCTTTCTAAAACCAGCTTGATGTTCATCTATGATATTATGCATATCAATCCAAACTTGTAATCTATGATTTATGATATGGCTAAAAAGCTTTCCGCTGATGTCTGTAAGCGAGATACCTCTATAATTGTTGGATTGTCTAAATTACCCTTTTTATGTAATGGCTGTATTAAAGATTCTGACCAGTTTTCTGGATAAAATACCTCGATCAAATTATCGCTAAACAATTTTTCAAAAAGTTTATAAACGACATCTGATGCGCACTTAAAAATTTCTCCAATTATACCGTCAGGCCCGGAGATTTTCCACTTTTCAGATTTTTAATGGCGCTTAATATTTCTTGATTGGAGATTGGTGCATTTAGTACGTAAAAATCATCTTCTGTGTATTCCGGAGTCATTTGATTATATTACTTCACCAATATCCTCAAGAGAGAGAAGAGAGAGAGAGGAGAGAGAGAGAGAGAGAGAGAAGAGGGGGGGGGGGAGGGAAGGGGGGGGGGAAGGCAGAGACCAACTGACAGACAGTTTGATGGACAGAGTGAAACTAAAGAGAGTCAAACAGATAGAGGGAGGGCGATACATAGAGGGAATGAGCGAAAAAACAGAGACAGAAAGATAGACCGATAGTCAAGCAGACACAAATAAAATCATAGACAGAAAGGCAATGGGGCAACTGATACCTAAAACCATGAGAGAGGGAGGTGGGGGTACCGTACCGTAATACACAGTCCATGTGTCAGTTAACTCCTGTGACATGCCACAGTCGTTGGTACCGGTAATACACAGTCCATGTGTCAGTTAACTCCTGTGACATGCCACAGTCGTTGGTGCCGGTAATACGCAGTCCATGTGTCAGTTAACTCCTGTGACATGCCACAGTCGTTGGTGCCGGTAACACACATCCATGTGCAGTTAACTCCCACAACATTCACCGTCACAGCTACCGTAATACAAAGTCCCCATGTCAATCAACTCCAGTGACATGTCACTGTCACCGGCACTGGTAATATACAATCCTGGTGTCATTCAACTCCTGTGTGTACATTCCACAGTCGTTGGTACTGGTAATACACAGTCTACGCGTCAGTTAAGTCCTGTCACATGTCACTGTCACCTGTACCGGTAATACCCAGTCCACTGTCAAGAACGCTGGTGACATCTCACAGTTGCTGGAACCGGCAATATACAGTCCACGCGCCGGTCAGTTCTTATGACATGTCACTGTCGATGGTATTAGTTATACATAGTCCCTGTGTCTGTCAGCTTCAGTGACAGACATGTCACTGTCGATGGTACTAGTTATACATAGTCCCTGTGTCTGTCAGCTTCAGTGACAGACATGTCACTGTCGCTGGTACTAGTTATACATAGTCCCTGTGTCTGTCAGCTTCAGTGACAGACATGTCACTGTCGATGGTACTAGTTATACATAGTCCCTGTGTTTGTCAGCTTCAGTGACAGACATGTCACTGTCGATGGTACTAGTTATACATAGTCCCTGTGTCTGTCAGCTTCAGTGACAGACATGTCACTGTCGATGGTACTGGTAATCGACAGTGTGTTTGTCATTCAACTCTACTGACATGTCACTGGTGCTGGCACTGGTTATACATATTCCATGTATTAATTAATTTCAGTGACATGTCACTATTGCTGTTCGTGTTAATAATCAGTGCATTTGTCAATCAACTCTGGTGACATGTCACTGGTGCTGGCACTGGTTATACATATTCCATGTATTAATTAATTTCAGTGACATGTCACTATTGCTGTTCGTGTTGATAATCAGTGCATTTGTCAGTCAACTCTGGTGACATGTTGCTGTTGCTGGTATTGGTTATACATAGTCCATGTGTCAATCAATTTCAATGGCATGTCACTGTTGCTGGTATTGGTTATACATAGTCCATGTGTCAATCAATTTCAATGACATGTCACTGTTGCTGGTATTGGTTATACATAGTCCATGTGTCAACCAATTTCAATGACATGTCACTGTTGCTGTTGTTGGTTATACATAGTCCATGTGTCAATCAATTTCAATGACATGTCACTGTTGCTGGTATTGGTTATACATAGTCCATGTGTCAACCAATTTCAATGGCATGTCACTGTTGCTGGTATTGGTTATACATAGTCCATGTGTCAATCAATTTCAATGACATGTCACTGTTGCTGTACTGGTGAAATGCAGTCCACGTGTCAGTCGATTCCAGTAGCATATCACTGTCACCAGTACCGGAATACACAGTGCATGTGTAAGTCAACTCCAGTGACATGTCACTGTCACCGGTACTGGTGATCAGTCCACCTGTCAGTCAACTCCAGTGACATGTCACTGTCACCGATAATACACAGTGCACGTGTCAGTCAACTCCAGTGACATGTCACTGTCACCGGTAATACACAGTGCACGTGTCAGTCAACTCCAGTGACATGTCACTGTCACCGGTAATACACAGTGCACGTGTCAGTCAACTCCAGTGACATGTCACTGTCACCGGTAATACACAGTGCACGTGTCAGTCAACTCCAGTGACATGTCACTGTCACCGGTAATACACAGTGCACGTGTCAGTCAACTCCAGTGACATGTCACTGTTGCGGGCACTGGTGATACACAGTCCATTTGTCTGTCACCTCAATGTGACATGTCACTGTTGTTGGCACTGGTGATACCCAGTCCATTTGTCTGTCACCTCAATGTGACATGTCACTGTTGTTGGCACTGGTGATACCCAGTCCATTTGTCTGTCACCTCAATGTGACATGTCACTGTTGTTGGCACTGGTTATACACAGTCCATTTGTCTGTCACCTCAATGTGACATGTCACTGTTGTTGGCACTGGTTATACACAGTCCATTTGTCTGTCAACTCAATGTGACATGTCACTGTTGTTGGCACTGGTTATACACAGTCCATGTGTCTGTCACCTCAATGTGACATGTCACTGTTGCTGGCACTGGTTATACACAGTCCATTTGTCTGTCACCTCAATGTGACATGTCACTGTTGTTGGCACTGGTGATACCCAGTCCATTTGTCTGTCACCTCAATGTGACATGTCACTGTTGTTGGCACTGGTGATACACAGTCCATTTGTCTGTCAACTCAATGTGACATGTCACTGTTGTTGGCACTGGTTATACACAGTCCATTTGTCTGTCAACTCAATGTGACATGTCACTGTTGCTGGCACTGGTTATACACAGTCCCTTTGTCTGTCAACTCAGTGTGACATGTCACTGTTGTTGGCACTGGTTATACACAGTCCATTTGTCTGTCAACTCCTGTGACATGTCACTGTTGCTGGTACTAGCTATACAAAGTCCTCGTGCCGATCTACTCTAATGACGTGTCATTGTTGCTTGTATTGGTATTGGTAATGACATGTCACTGTCGCTGGTACTAGCAATATACGGTCCATTTGTCAGTCAACGCTAGTGACATGTCGCTGTCGCTGGTACCGGTAATACACACTCCCCGTGTCAAGCAACCCCAATGACATGTCAGTTTCATGGGTAGTACACAGTCCACGTGTCAATCAACTCCAATGACATGTCACTGTCACCGGTACCAGAAGACACAGTGGACGTGTCAATCAACTCCAACGGCATGTCAATTTCATCTCGTTTTTAATGTAAGAAAGTGATTTTAACTTGACTTTAACCAGGGTGATAATGCCCATTGTTCCCAGAAACTGTCCCAAAATCAATCTTTTAAACTGCAGAGACAGCCTTGATCGTGGTCGGACGTTCCGTCAACAACAATTTAAAACGTACTTCGAAAAGCAGCCAGAGAGAGAGAGAGAGAGAGAGAGAGAGAGAGAGAGAGAGAGAGAGAGAGAGAGAGAGAGAGAGAAGAGAGAGAAGAAGTAGGGTAGGTTAGGATGCCTTGACAACACGAGGGGGGGGGGGGGAGGGGGGACAAGAGAGACGAAGGGTGGAGGGAGAGAAAGGGGGTTGCATAGGGAGGATGGAGAGGGAGCGTCAGAACAGGAAGAGACAGGGGAGGGAGGAGTGGGGTGGGGTGGGGGAGGGGGGATAAGCGCTGTGCCAACAATATAAACCTGTCAGTGATGGATGAGCGTGGATGATCCGCCCTGCTGATAAGGCGGACTTCGGGGGACAAGGGCTGCATCACTTCGCTGCGACATGGGGAAAGTGTGTCTGTCGGTCTGTTTGTCTGTTGTCTGTCTGTCTGTCTGTCTGTATGTTTGTCTGTTCGTCTGTCCGTCTATCGTTGTCATTGGTTATTATGTCACAATGGGAGAGGTGTACAGCTGTATAATTATTCCCTCTCTGTGTCTCTGTCTGTCTGTCTGTCTGTCTGTCTGTCTGTCTGTCTGACTGTCTCTCTCTCTCTCTTCATCCGCATCATGATATGCTTTTCCCACTACCCTCTATAGATAAACTGTCTATCTCTCTCTTTCTCTTATCATCATCATCATCATCATCTCATATTATCATCATCATCATCATCATCATCATCATCATCATCATCATCATCATCTTCATCATCATCATCATCGTCATCATTGGCATTCTTTATGCATATCCACTACCCTCTGTAAATAATCTCTCTCTCTCTCTCTCTCTCTCTCTCTCTCCTCTCTCTCTCTCTCTCCTCTCTTCTCTCTCTCTCTCTCTCTCTCTCTCTCTCTTCATGCGCATTCTTTATGCATAGCTGCTACTCTCTTTAAATAACCACCCCCACCACCCCTCCTCTCTCTCTCTCTCCTCATCATCACCATCTCCTTCATACCTCTTCCTCTTTACTTTATGCGCACAAACACACGCACACGTACTCTCTCTCTCTCTCTCTTCTCTCTCTCTCCTCTCTCTCCTCTCTCCTCTCTCTCTCTCTCTCTCTCTCTCTCTCTCTCTCTCTCTCTCTCTCTCTCTCTCCTCTCTTTCTCTCTCTCTCCTCACACACAGCATGCTCTCTCTCTCTCTCTCCTCTCTCTCTCTCTCTCTCTCTCTCTCTCTCTCCTCTCCTCTCGTCTCTCCCTCTCTCTCTCTCTCTCTCTCTCTCTCTCACACACACACACACACACACACACACACACACACACACACACACACACACACACACACACACACACATAAACACACACACACACCTCACCGCCAAGCAAACGCCCGCCTCTTTTCCCCTGCTCTACACTTCACTTCGCTTCCGCTCCCTCCCTCCCCTTCTCTCCTCCCTTCCCCCCATCCTCTGGGTCAGTTTCACTCCATTCTGTCCGCGGGTAATCAATCTTTCTGTAGATGGACAAAGGAGTAAGCTGACCACGGAATCAAAAATATAGATAAATAGATATCATATAGATACACACGTAGATGTATATAAATAAGTCAATGAGTAAATATATACACAGATAAGTCAACAAACAAAGCGACCGATAAAGAAATAAAAGAATGAATAAATAAATGAAAATAACATACGATGTAATAAATGATAAAATAGATAAATAAATGGGGAAAGAAGATGAAATTAAATAAAATGCGAAAAGTCAATCAAACACAACAGGCAGAAAAGTGATCCACGAAAGAGAAAAACACAAGATATTTTGAGTCAAAAGATCATCAATGTTGAGGAAGGGGGGAGGGGGGCGGACAGTAAATTTAAACACAAGTTATGGAGAGGGAAGTCAGGGATGACAAGTGAAAGGTGACAAATGAGGACAAATCAAACTCAACAGGACACAGGCTGAGAGGGGAAATTGAAAATAAGGAGGACGGGAGTAGGGGTGGGGACGGGATTGGGGATGGGAGGGAGTGGTAGGGATCACGGGTGGGATTTGGTAAAGGTGTGTTGTTTTTAAGTGTGTGTGTGTTGTGTGTGTGTGTGTGTGTGTGTGTGTGGGAGAGAGAGAGAGAGAGAGAAAGAAGAGAGGAGAGAGAGAAGTGGAGAGAGAGAGAGAGAGAGAGAGGTGGGTGTGTGTGGTTGTGTGTGTGTGTGTGTGTGTGTGTGTGTGTGTGTGGTGTGTGGTGGAGAGAGAGAGGAGAGAGAAAGAGAGAGAGAGAAAGAGAGAGTGGAGAGAGAAAGAGAGAGAGAGAGAGAGAGAGAGGTGTGTGAGTGGAGTGTGTGTGTGTGTGTGTGTGTGTGTGTGTGTGTGTGTGTGTGTTGTCTGTGTGTGCGCGCGCGCGCGCACACGCGCGCGTGCGTGCGTGCGTGCCTGGTGAGGCTATGTGTGTGCGCGCGCGCGTTTGTGTAGTTGGGTCTGTGAGGATGTGTGGGTGCGTGCATATTTGCAGTGTGAGTGTGAATATGCATAGGCGAGGGAGAGAGTGGAGAAGGGTGGGCAAAAAAAAAAAAAAACTTCTGGGGTGCTGTGATGAGGTGAGAGAGATAATGTGGGGTTTGATTTACGCGTGAATGTCGCATACAAGAGGGTGGGCCTGTTGGACGGGGGTGGGGAGGTGGGGTGGGGGATGGTTGGGTAGGCTTAGCAGGGGATGGTGAAGGTGAGTAAGAGCAGAGGCGATGAAGGTAGGAAGGAGGGTTGATCCTGTTGTCTGTTCTCTCCCTCTCGTTCCCGCCACCTGTCCGCTGCCCTGTCCTCACAGCCCTTCTGTACACTGTCCACTGTCCTCACAGCCCCTCTGTACACTGTCCCCCTGTCCTCACAGCCCCTCTGTACACTGTCCACTGCCCTGTCCTCACAGCCCCTCTGTACACTGTCCCCCTGTCCTCACAGCCCATCTGTACACTGTTCACTGCCCTGTCCTCACAGCCCCTCTGTACACTGTCCACTGCCCTGTCCTCACAGCCCCTCTGTACACTGTCCACTGTCCCCCTGTCCTCATAGCCCCTCTGTACACTGTACGCTGCCCTGTCCTCACAGCCCCTCTGTACACTGTCCACTGTCCTCACAGCCCCTCTGTACACTGTCCACTGCCCTGTCCTCACAGCTCCTCTGTACACTGTCCCCCTGTCCTCACAGCCCCTCTGTACACTGTCCACTGCCCTGTCCTCACAGCCCTCTGTACACTGTCCACTGCCCTGTCCTTACAACCCCTCTGTACACTGTCCACTGCCCTGTCCTCACAGCCCTGTACCGTCACTGTGTTACAGCCCTGTCACTGTCCCTGTCCTCACGCCCCTCTGTACACTGTCTCACTGCCCTGTCCTCACAGCCCCTCTGTACACTGTCCACTGTCCTCACAGCCCCTCTGTACACTGTCCACTGCCCTGTCCTCACAGCCCCTCTGTGCACTGTCCCCCTGTCCTCACAGCCCCTCTGTACACTGTCCACTGCCCTGTCCTCATAGCCCCTCTGTACACTGTCCCCCTGTCCTCACAGCCCTCTGACACTGTCACTGCGTCCACTAGCCACTGTACCTGTCATGCTGTCCACCCTCTGTACACTGTCCACTGCCGTCTCATCAGCCCCTCTGTACACTGTCCACTGCCCTGTCCTCACAGCCCCTCTGTACACTGTCCACTGCCCTGTCCTCATCAGCCCTCTGTACACTGTCCACTGCCCTGTCCTCAAGCCCCTTGTACACTGTCCACTGCCCTGTCCTCACAGCCCCTCTGTACACTGTCCACTGCCCTGTCCTCACAGCCCTCTGTACACTGTCCACTGCCCCTGTCCTCACACCCCTCTGTACACTGTCCACTGCCCTGTCCTCATAGCCCCTCTGTACACTGTCCACTGCCCGTCCTCACAGCCCTCTGTACACTGTCCACTGCCCTGTCCTCACAGCGCCTCTGTACACTGTCCACTGCCCTGTCCTCATCAGCCCTCTGTACACTGTCCACTGCCCTGTCCTCACAGCCCCTCTGTACACTGTCCACTGCCCTGTCCTCACAGCCCTCTGTACACTGTCCACTGCCCTGTCCTCACAGCCCCTCTGTACACTGTCCACTGCCCTGTCCTCATAGCCCCTCTGTACATGTCCACTGCCCTGTCCTCACAGCCCCTCTGTACACTGTCCACTGCCCTGTCCTCACAGCCCCTCTGTACACTGTCCACTGCCCTGTCCTCACAGCCCTCTGTACACTGTCCACTGCCCTGTCCTCACAGCCCCTCTGTACACTGTCCACTGCCCTGTCCTCACACCCTCTGTACACTGTCCACTGCCCTGTCCTCACAGCCCCTCTGTACACTGTCCACTGCCCTGTCCTCACAGCCCCTCTGTACACTGTCCACTGCCCTGTCCTCACAGCCCTCTGTACACTGTCCACTGCCTGTCCTCACAGCCCCTCTGTACACTGTCTATGCCCTGTCCTCACAGCCCCTCTGTACACTGTCCACTGCCCTGTCCTCACAGCCCCTCTGTACACTGTTCCACTGCCCTGTCCTCACAGCCCCTCTGTACACTGTCCACTGCCTGTCCTCACAGCCCCTCTGTACACTGTCCGCTGCCCTGTCCTCACAGCCCCTCTGTACACTGTTCACTGCCCTGTCCTCACAGCCCCTCTGTCACTGTCCACTGTCCCCTGTCCTCACAGCCCCTCTGTACACTGTCCTGCCCTGTCCTCACAGCCCCTCTGTACACTGTCCACTGCCCTGTCCTCACAGCCCCTCTGTTACACTGTCCACTCCTGTCCTCACAGCCCCTCTGTACACTGTCCATGTCCTCACAGCCCCTCTGTACACTGTCCACTGCCCTGTCCTCACAGCCCTCTGTCATGTCCACTGTCCTCACAGCCCCTCTGTACACTGTCCACTGTCCTCAAGCCTTGTACCGTCCTGCCTGTTCACACTCTGTACACTGTCCCTGTCCTCACAGCCCCTCTGTACACTGTCCACTGTCCTCACAGCCCCTCTGTACACTGTCACTGCCCTGTCCTCACAGCCCTCTGTACACTGTCCACTGTCCTCACAGCCCCTCTGTACACTGTCCACTGTCCCCTGTCCTCACAGCCCTCTGTACACTGTCCCCTGTCCTCACAGCCTCTCTGTACACTGTCCCACTGTCCCCCACAGCCCCTCGTCCTGTCCATGTCACAGCCCCTCTGTACACTGTCCTGCCCCTGTCCTCACAGCCCTCTGTACACTGTCCACTGTCCCTGTCCTCACAGCCCCTCTGTACACTGTCCACTGCCCTGTCCTCACAGCCCCTCTGTACACTGTCCACTGCCCTGTCCTCACAGCCCCTCTGTACACTGTCCACTGCCCTGTCCTCAAGCCCCTCTGTACACTGTCCACTGCCCTGTCCTCACAGCCCCTCTGTACACTGTCCACGCCCTGTCCTCACAGCCCCTCTGTACACTGTCCCTTGCCCTGTCCTCACAGACCCTCTGTACACTGTCCGACCTGTCCACAGCCCTGTACACTCCTGTCCTCACAGCCCCTCTGTACACTGTCCACTGCCCTGTCCTCACAGCCCCTCTGTACACTGTCCACTGCCTGTCCTCACAGCCCCTCTGTACACTGTCCACTGTCCTCACGCCTCTGTACACTTCCACTGCCCTGCCACACCCTCTGTACACTGTCCACTGTCCCCCTCTCCTCACGCCCCTCTGTACACTGTCCACTGCCCTGTCCTCACAGCCCCTCTTTACACTGTCCACTGCCCTGTCCTACAGCCCCTCTGTCACTGTCCCCCTGTCCTCACAACCCCTCTGTACACTGTCCACTGCCCTGTCCTCATAGCCCCTCTGTACACTGTCCACTGTCCCCTGTCCTCACAGCCCCTCTGTACACTGTCCACTGCCCTGTCCTCACAGCCCCTCTGTACACTGTCCGCTGCCCTGTCCTCACAGCCCTCTGTACACTGTCCACTGCCTCTCACAGCCCCTCTGTACACTGTCCATGCCTGTCCTCACAGCCCCTCTGTACATCTGTCACGCCTTGCACTGTCTCTCACAGCCCCTCTGTACACTGTCCACTGTCCTCACAGCCCCTCTGTACACTGTCCACTGCCCTGTCCTCACAGCCCCTCTGTACACTGTCCACTGTCCTGTCCTCACAGCCCCTCTGTACACTGTCCACTGCCCTGTCCTCACAGCCCCTCTTACACTGTCCACTGCCCTGTCCTCACACCCCTCTGTACACTGTCCACTGCCCTGTCCTCTTAAGCCCCATCTGTACACTGTCCACTGCCCTGTCCTCACAGCCCCTCTGTACACTGTCCATCTGCCTCACAGCCCTCTGTACACTGTCCGCTGCCCTTTCACGCCCCTCATGTACACTGTCCATGTTCTCACAGCCCTCTGTACACTGTCCACTGCCCTGTCCTCACAGCCCCTCTGTACACTGTCCACTGTCCTCACAGCCCTCTGTACACTGTCCACTGCCCTGTCCTCACAGCCCCTCTGTACACTACTGTCCACTGCCCTGTCCTCACAGCCCCTCTGTACACTACTGTCCACTGCCCTGTCCTCACAGCCCCTCTGTACACTACTGTCCACTGCCCTGTCCTCACAGCCCCTCTGCCGGCAGCCTCAGCGACAAGGTCACCAGGGGGGGGGGGGGGTTGGACCATCACCATGAAACAAGCCACCTGATGGTTTCCTGAACGCTGAAGTCCGTTTGCCACGGTGCCCATACTTCACTGCTTCCATCTCCAGTACAGCCACAGTGGAGCTCTGGCCGAGTGAGGGGGGAGGGGGGGGGGGGGGGGGGGCTGGCAACTACCTCATTTGACAGGACTGAAGATCACATGTACACTTCCGAATTTTTGTTGTTGTTATTGTTTGTTTAAATTACTTTACTTTTATTAACTTGAACACATCCATCCACATTACCAAATATATATTTAAAGGTTGCTTTCTTTTAACAATTTGGTTTAAGATTTTGATTTCTGTTGTACGGAATTGCCAATATAGTGTTCAAATAAACGTAGATTTCGACCACAAATCGGCATCATTATTATTTGCACAAACCGAGCTAGACGCCACATTTAGAATAAAATTACGAAAGTGAAGTTAAAAACAAACATCTCCCACAACTTCCTACTCCGCGAGACACGCCAAAGTTCCGAAAGTGAAATGAAAAACCAACATTTCGTTCAGCTCCCTGTTCCACGAGGCTCGCCTTAACCGCTTGTGACCGCTCGCCACGCTTTGGAGTTGGCACCAAAGCAATGCCTGTCAGCAAGTGGAGGCCCAGCTTAGGTCTGAACCAGCAAATGACATTAAAATGTTAATTTATCAAAAGGACAACCCCTTACCAATCATTTCACTTTTTTCTTCTTCTTTTTCTTCTTTTTTTTTTAAATTAAAGTTTCCACCGATGACATCATTCACAATCTTAAAATACATGACCTAACCCTTGATTGACGTCACGTTTCAGGCCTCCGTGACTCTAGTTTTGCGCCAGATGGTCTGCCCCCAAACAATCCCATTCCTTTGATTTTAATCTGTCGGCTTGGAGCCACCCGGCTTGTACCTTGATTTCTATATGAAAGAAAACGAGGAGAATCCATTTTCAGACAAAATGAAACTTTCCCAAAACGGCCTAATCACG
>CM031609.1:208263-213263 GCA_018398815.1 Conus ventricosus | reverse complement strand
GAGAAGAAGAAGAAGAAAAGAAGAAGAAGAAGAAGAAGAAGAAGAAGAAGAAGAAGAAGAAGAAGAAGAAGAAGAAGAAGAAGAAGAAGAAGAAGAAGAAGAAGAAGAAGAAGAAGAAGAGAAGAAAAGAAGAGAAGAGAGAAGAAGGATAGGAGGAGAAGGAAGAGGAAGAGAGAAGAAGAAGAAGAAGAAAGAAGAAGAGATGAAAGAAGAAGGGATAGGAGGAGGAGGCAGGAGGAAAGAAGAAGAAGAAGAGGAGAAGATCAATTTGTCCATTCTAATTCTGCCATCTGCAGTCAATCATTCACTTTGAATTTGTCATCATTGCCAATACCTTGATTTCATCCAGATCGTTATCAGATAAACGACACGCATTTCACACCCCAATGCCTCGTTCCTCGGGCATCTTAATCATGGTAACTCGTGTATGCTTGTAAGGTAACCTAGATTTGTCCGTAAGTATAAAAAAAATGAAGCCAATGTTGAACACAGTAACGGCACAATTCACATGTAAGGAAATCTGTTTCACGATGAACAAAAATCATTCAGGTTTCGCACACTTTATGGAAGTTTTTGTTGTTCATACCAGCAAACATCTGAAGTGACTGACAATGAACAATCGTTTGTGTGGTCCTCCTGTCTGTAATCCATTGTGTCGTATTGGGGCCGGGCCAGTTGGTAGAGCGCCGGACTCGTAATCTTGGTGATCCTGGGGTTGCGGGTTCGAATCTCCGCCGGACCGTTTCGGTACACAGGGATTTTCCCCTCGGAGTTTACATTAGTTCTGGCTCCTTTTGCCATACAGTCCTTCGAATGAGACTATAAACCGAGGTTCTGTGTGCGAACACACGCATAACATCTTGCACACACGTAAAATCCCATCACCAACTTTCGGAAGAGAAGGCCAGTTTGGCCGTTGGTATGGATGACACGTTACACATAGCATGCACCCTGCGTGAGAAATGGAAAGAATGAAGGAAGTAAGGCAATTGAGTGATCGATATTGAACGATATTGACTGGATGACACGGGAAACGACTGAATGAAGCGACAGCTGGCAGCTCTTCAGTCGGCACTACCCAGGTAGGCAGCCCGTTGTGTAAACGAGTGTGGATTGTAAAGCGCTTAGAGCTTGGTGGGCTAGCCTAGAATAGACGCTATATAAGTATTATTATAATAATGAATAAATAATAATAATAATAATATAATAATAAGAATAATAATAATAAGAATAATAATAATAAGAAGAATAATAATAAAAAGAAGAAGAAGAAGAAAAAATAATGATATAACAGCACTGGCCAAACAAAGGGAATCGTCAAGTTTTGTGAACAGTGCAAATATCCTCATTATTAAGCGCATGCAGTTTTGCTTAATAACAAGGGGTTTTGTGTCTTTCTGTGTTACACATAACAAGGCAGTCTTGTGTCTTTCTGTGTACAACATAACAAGGCAGTCTTGTGTCTTTCTGCGTTACAAAAATAACAAGGCAGTTTTTGTGTCTTTCTGTGTTACACATAAAAAGGCAGTCTTGTGTCTTTCTGTGTTACACATAACAAGGCAGTCTTGTGTCTTTCCTGCGTTACACATAACAAGGCAGTCTTGTGTCTTTCTGTGTTTACAAATAACAAGGCAGGTTTGTGTCTTTCTGTGTTACACATAACAAGGCAGGTTTGTGTCTTTTTCTGTGTTACCCCATAACAAGACAGTTTTTTTGTCTTCCTGTGTTACACATAACAAGGCAGGTTTGTGTCTTTCTGTGTTTACACATAACAAGGCAGGTTTGTGTCTTTCTGGGGTTACACTTTAAAAAGGCAGTCTTGTGTCTTTCTGTGTTACACAAACAAGGCAGTTTTGTGTCTTTTTTGCGTTACACATAACAAGGCAGTCTTGTGTCTTTTTGTGTTACACATAACAAGGGAGGTTTGTGTCTTTCTGCGTTACACATAACAAGGCAGGTTTGTGTCTTTCTGTGTTACACATAACAAGGGGTTTGTGTCTTTCTGTGTTACACAAAAAAAGGCAGGGTTTTTGTCTTTTTAAGTCTTTAAGCAGAAGTGAAACTCAGAGGAATGGAGGAAATATTTCACACAACAAGTAATCAGCATTAAATGCAGGCATCAATTGCACGCCATCAAAGACACGTTGTTCTTATCAGGGATTTGACTGCTGCACACCATCAAAACACGTTGTTCTTTTTCGCATTGACTGCACACCATCAATGACAAAAAGTTGTTTCTTATCAGCATTAACTGCAGGCATCAATGCACACCATCAAAGACACGTTGTTCTTATCACATTAACTGCAGGCATCAATGCACACCATCAAAGACACGTTGTTCTTACCAGCATTGAATGCAGGCATCAATGCACACCTCAAAGAACACGTTGTTCTTACTGCATTGACTGCAGGCAATCAATGCACACCATCAAAGGGCACGTTGTTCTTATCAGCATTAAATGCACACCATCAAAGACACGTTGTTTTATCAGCATTAACTGCAGGCATTAATGCACACCTCAAAGACACGTTGTTCTTTCAAACATTGCTACAGGCATCAATGCACACCATCAAAGGGCACGTTGTTCTTTCAGCATTAACTACAGGCATCAATGCCCCACCATCAAAGACACTTGTTCTTATCGCATTACTACAGGCATCAATTCACCCATCAAAGACACGTTGTTCTTATCACTTTGACTACAGGCATCATGCCACCATCAAAAAGACACGTTGTTCTTATCAGCATTAACTGCAGGCTTTTAAACACACAATCAAAGACACGGTTGTTCTTTTCAGCATTGTCTCAGGCTCAATGCACACCATCAAGACACGTTGTTTTTTATCAGCATTAACTACAGGCATCAATGCACACCTTCAAAGACACGTTTTCTTATCGCAAATTTACTGCACACCATCAAAGGGCACGTTGTTCTTATCAGCATTGACTGCACACCTCAAAGCACGTTGTTCTTTTCAGCATTGACTGCACACCATCAAAGACACTTGTTCTTATAAGCATTGACTGCACACCATCAAAGACACGTTGTTCTTTCACACTTGAAACTTCACCCTTCCCAAATGCGTCGCATCACGCATTTTGAACGGAAGCGGGCCAACAACACGATTTCAGATTGTTGTGGCTGTGACTGCAGCCAAACAACACGATGCAGATTTTTTGGCTGTGACGCAGCCAAACAACACGATGCAGATTGTCGTGGCTGTGACTGCAGCCGAAAAACACGATGCGATGTGGCTGTGACTGCAGCCAAACAAAACGATGCAGTTTCTGTGGCTATGACTGCACCAAACAACACGATGCAGAAAGTTCTGGCTGTGACTGCAGCCAAACAACACGTGCAAAATGTTGTGGCTTTGACTGCAGCCAAACACCACGATGCAGATGTTGTGGCTGTGACTGCAGCCGAACAACACGATGCAGATGTGGCTGTAACTGCAGCCAAACAACACGATGCAGATGCTGTGGCTGTGGGCTGCAGCCGAACAACACGATGCAGATGTTGTGTCTGTGACTGCAGCCAAACAACACGATGCAGATGTTGTGGCTGTGCTGCAGCCAAAAAAAACACGATGCAGATTTTTGTGGCTGTGACTGCAGCCAAACAACGCGATGCAGATGTTCTGGCTGTGACTGGGAGCCAAACAAACGATGCAGATGTTGTGGGCTGTGACTGCAGGCAAACAACACGATGCGATGTTCTGGCTGTGACTGCAGCCAAACCAACACGATGCAGATGTTCTGGCGTGACTGCAGCCTCAAAATTCCCCTCTGACAATAAAACCCTCATCATCAGCTAACAAGGACAACGACTCGACCGTGATGTGATTGGGAGTAAACAACGGTATTTTTTTCGTTTTGTTGATGAGAGAGAGAGAGAGAGAGAGAGAGAGAGAGAGAAAAAGAGAGAGAGAGAGAGAGAGGGAGAGAGGGGAGACAGACAGACAGACAGACAGACAGGCAGACAGACGACCACACACACACACAAAACACACACAACACACACACGCACGCACGCGCGCGCGCGCGCGCGCACCACACCCCACACACACACACAAAACACACACACACACACACACACACACCAACGCACACACACACACACACACACACACACAAAACACACAGACCGAAAAAAACATAGATCAGAACACAGAGACACGGCACGGAGGGGAGGAAGGAGGGGGAGGGGGGGGGGGGGGGGGTGTCAGTTCGTGTGGGGTCTGAAGCATGTCGGGCCGGAGAAGTTGTTGCCTGCCCATCATAGCCACGGATCAGTGATGCAGGGCCAATGGCCCGGGGCTTCACGCGGTGCGGTCACGCTCCACAGTGATCAATGTGCAGTTAGGGTAATGGCAATGGACGGGGTAATGGACGGGCCCCCAGGACAGACAGGCAGAGAGCGGGGGGACCCCCCCCCCCCCCCCCCCAACTGAACCGTGGGTCATTAGGCAGAGCTGGCTTTCTCACCGCACTGATTGCCCCCCCCCCCCCCCCCCCCAAACACCCCTCCCTCAAACCGTCCCGCCCCATCACCCACTGGATTCTCTCCTCTCTCTCTCCTCCCCTCCCCCTCCTTCCTTTTGTAGGTCCTGCGACATTTCCCCCGAGTTTCGGGTTTGAAGGCTGGCGAGAGAGAGAAGAGGAAGAGAGAGAGAGATGGTAAATGAATACCCTTTTCTTTTTTTCATGATCGGTTTCCTAAAAACGTCGAATAATAATTCATTCACCTTTTGGCACGTTTGCAAAAAATTATCAATTATTCCTTTAGTTCAACAGATGAAAGCTTCTTTTATAACTGAGCAAAAACTGGAAAATATTTTACACGTCCCGACTTTAAAAAAAACCAAAAGACGTCATTGTCGGTGGCCTTTTGGGTGGGAGTAGGGGGAGGGGGGGGGGGGGATTGGGTGGGTGGCAGAGTGTCATGTGACGTAGCCTCACATCAAGGCATGTGACGCTCCATCACATTGTTAGTGAT